>JAVIXY010000108.1:0-127113 GCA_033030565.1 Fusarium nematophilum
GCTAAGGTAGCTAGAGTCTAGGAAATACTAATAATCATAGGTTTTATATATTAGGGGTATACTTATTAGATCGCGAGGCATCCCGGATCGCGGTGATCCTAGATCACGGCGATTATAGATTATGGTGATCTTATATCGGAAGTAATCCTAACTTAATTAGTGAGAAATTTATAGGTAGGTTTTATATATATGATATATATATGTCATGCCGTGATACCTTCTACCTTAATAAACTACCTCTCTAAATTATAATACTATCTCTTATTAGAGCTTTCCTTAGTAACCCTAACCCTAATTAATAACTACTAGTTTAAGAATATATATAGTAGTACCTAATCTACTATAATAATCTTAAAGCCCCGGCTAAGATAAGGTCTATGCGGATTTAGCCCTCTTCGCCTGCGAGGCGCTCCACATCGCGTTATATAACCTCACCGGTAGGAAGTACACCCTCTCGTATCGGTGGTACGTTGGTGCCGGGGAGCCTCCCGTGGGAGAATCGTGCTACCGCTCTGTCAAAATCGACGACGGCCCGCTGGGTGAGGATGTCAGCCTCAGGAGGGGTGATATCGCCCCCTTCTATCAGACGGAGGAATTCGACTTTCACGCTGTTCTGGGTCAGCATACTGTAAGCATCTCGACGTACTGTACGGGGTCGATTAATGGCGGGTTTGATGTGTCGATCGATAACGTTGTTCTGTTGCCGAAGGAAAGGGTGTGCCCGGTGTTGTGTGTGCGAGTTGGGGGGGGAGTGTGTGTTGGGACGAACTACGGAGGGAGATGTAAACCTCCATAAGCGATATCTAAGCCTCTGAGAAGAATCATCTAAGCCTTTAAGGAGCAACATCTAAAGGCTTTGATGAGCGGGGTCCAAGGCCACGGGGAGGACGGGTTCTTGTTTAATGTATACATTCATTATGTGGAGAAGATTCTTGCTTCAACTGTTCTTAGAAATCAACCCCTTTCCATACTCAAGCCCCATGTGCCGGGCATAGCACAAGACCTCGGATCATTCCTCCCATCTCCATCAAGACTAACAAAGCCATTTCGACATCACACCTTCTCCTGGCCACTCACTCCTTTATCCGATGAAACTTGAGCTCCAACCGATGCCCTACCGGCCCCGCAAGATACGCATCCTCCAACTCCATACTCCCATGATCATGAAGTGTCGTCGTAAAGTTGGTATAGACACTCCCAACCACATTCTTCATCGCTACACATCATCAGCACGCATTCAAACACAAGGTTTCGTTCACTTACAGAAATAAGCAAAGTTGCTCCCGATGCACATCCGGCCACCGCTCCCAAACGCCCAAAACCAGCGACGCATAGTACTACGGTGCTCAGGCGAAGACTCGATCCACCGCTCTGGCTTCCACTCGTGGGGATCAGGGAAGATCTCGGGAGTACGATGAAGCGAGTAAGCGTAGCATTGGACTGTTGTGCCAGCAGGGATGCCGTCGTAGCCGCCCAGCGAGCAAGTCTTTGGCACGCGTCGGGGCTGGCCGCCCGGGACGGACGGGTAAAGGCGCAGAGATTCCAAGATGACGGCTTCGAGAAGAGGCAGCTTGTCGATGCTTTTCGCGGTGGGCAGCGCCCATTCCTCGGCAGTCGACGGTGGGAAATACAGAGGTGGATCGAGGGTGAGCAGCTCAGCTCGCAACTTCGCCTGCAATCCCGGCCGTCGTGACAGCTCGTACAGGCAAAAAGCAAGAGTGTTTCCACTGGTCTCGTGGGCAGCAGAGTTGTGCGCAAACATGTCGCTCGCAATGTCCAGCCGCTGGGGGTACTGACCAGGCTTCGCATGCGGATCGCTCATGGCCTTGAGAGCCAGCGACATGACCACCGGCTTATTCTCGTCAGACAGGTTCTCCTCTCCCTGGGCAATCAGCTTCTGCGCCTTGTCGCACTTGTCGAGATTCCATTGCTCAATGTCGTGGAAGCCGCTGTCGACCTTCTTTGGGATGAGGCGGAGCATCTTGAACCAGGCGTTGAGGCGCGGAAACTCGTACTGCCAAAAGGTGTATGGAGCTGCAGCAAAGAATCCATCCAGGTACAGTCGTCTTTCCTCTTCATCCTCGATGAGGTTGCTGCTCAGTGAGCTTCCAAATTGCCAGGCAATGAACGAGTCCATCGAGTACGAGTAGAGCAGCTCGAGCACCTCGAGCGCCTCGTTCCGGTCTGCAGCACGAGCAATGAGAGGCAGGAATCTGCCAAACAAGACCTTCTTCATGGACGCTCTGCTTGTGGGATCAGCGAGGATGAAGGATTTGGAAAAGGTTCCCGAGATGATCCTCTTGCGTGCCGAGTGCGTTGCATTGTCCTCAAAGGTAAAGATATTTTCCGTGCTTCTCCGGTGAGCATCCTCTCCAAGTGCAGAATAAGTGATGAATGGTGCTTACTTGTAATTTGCAAAGCCCCTGTAGTAAAACTCAGTCTTGGGAAAGCCACCGAGATACACCTGCTTCAACCCGCCCTCGAAGCAGTTGAGGCTGACCAGTCCCGGCGAGAGCCTCAGCGCCTTGCCCTTTGCCATATGGGCCTGGTAGACCAGTCTGTTCTCTCGGTGAGTGAGCTTTGCCCACCAGAGCCAGAGCGGAGCGACATGGCAGCTCCAATGCGGCGCTGCGATCTTGGATAGTGGTGAGATGAAGACGGGCTTGACGATCCATTCGTAAGTGAGGACCAATGCCACAAAGGCAATGGCCACCAATGTGATATTCGGTAAAGCCATGGATGGACTCGATGACGTGGGTAAGGCCGTGTAGTTATGGTTGACGGACCAGAGAAGACGGTCCAATGGTTGGATATGAGAGATAAGGATGGTCTAGAAATCAGAAAGGAAGCTGTGTCGCGAGCAGCCAAGATATCTTAACTTTGTGATGCTTCTTTGCATTCGCCAATCACATTGCAGATGAAATCGGAGCTTCCACTTCGCCTATGCGACCAAAGAGGCAAGTGGGGGGTGAGAGGCGATCCAGCAATTATCACTCCGAGCCTCGACTGCCATTACCCATCCTCAGCCTTAAAAGGTAGTTCGGGTGCACTTGCCGTCTAGGGGAAGAGCTTAGTGAATTCTCTGGTCTTCCATCATTCGACATCTCGGCTGCGATCCAGATCCATCAAGTTTATAACCTGCGACGACTCCCCACCCGCGTCAACCTCCCTCGTCATCGCCAGTCTTCCGGAAAAGGCAAGAAAAGGAAAAGCAACAAGACTCGGCTACGAGTAACGACAAAATGACTACTCCTGCTCAAAAGATTATTGCCGTGGTGGGTGGGACAGGTCAGTGTCGATGGGTCCTCATGCAATAGAGCGGGCTGACGGCCAAAGGCAACCTCGGAAGTTCAGTGGCAAGGTCCCTCCATGACAACCCCGAGTTCCACGTCAGAGTCCTATCTCGCGACCCTACTGCTAAAAAGGCCAAGGCTGTGAGCAAACATGGCATTGAAGTAGTCCAGTGCGACAACTGGAACGCCGACGACCTCGAGCGTGCATTCGAAGGCTGCTGGGGGTTGTTCATCAACATCGACTCAGATGCCCCGGTCAGCTGTGCCGAGTCAAGTTCCAAGATGACGCTGACAGATGTAGAACTTCAAAGAGAGGATTGGTCCCTCCGAGTTTGAAATGGGCAAGAATGTTGTAGACTCGGCCGTCAAAGCTGGCGTCAACCATGCCGTCCACGCTTCTCTCCCCGCAGCGTCTAAACTCACAGATGGCAAAGTTCCACTGCTGGCATTCGATGGTAAGAAATCCACTCAAGATACGAATATTTCTAACTCAATGTTCCTCAGACAAGGCCGCCATCTCGGAATACATGCTCCAACCGGGCCTCTTTGAGACAGCCGCCGTCGTCAGCGCAGGCTGGTTCCTCGAAAACGCCTTTGATCCAAAGTACACCGCTGCCTTTGGCGGATTCGCCACCACCCCGGACGATGAAGGATACCTGACTTATCGAGTGCCCGCCATGGGCAACGATCCCGAGTCAGTCCCGTGGCTTGCGGTGGCAGATGACTACGGCGACTTTGTCCACGGGGTGTTCCTGGACCCTGAGAAGTGGAGTCGGAAATACATTCACGGCGTTTCGGAATCAGCATCCTTTGCTGAGCTGACGGCCAAGTTTCAACAAGGTGAGTAGCCCTTCATCTTGGCAACAGAGACGAACTGACTTTTCAAGTCACCGGCAAACGAGCCCGGCACGTTGAAATTCCACGGGGCGGGTTGACTGCCAAGATACCGTCCAAGACGAAGGAGGTGAATGGGCTGTTTGACCTTATGCATGCTATCAAGGGCAACTTCTTCAATGGCGTTCCTACTGTGCCTGATGATGCGCGGGCTCTGAAGGAGAGTGCGTCCAAGGCGAGGGGGTCTGGGGCTCAGCTGATGACTATAGAAGAGTACTTTAGGAAATATGCCCTGAACGCAAGCTAGTTTTTATATAATCGCATTGTAATTTAATGAATAATGCACCTTTCAAGAAATAAGTTATTTGTGATTGTCGGTGGTTTGTGGGCAGTCTAGGTATTTGAGCGTCTGAAGTGATGGTTTTGGATTCCGACACTCCCTTTCTGGATGTTTGTGACAACTCATATCTCGACTTATGATTAGACTAAACACACAGAATAACCCCTTGTCGGCCATTTCGAATAGCTTAGCGACCAAATGAATCCAGAGTAGAATAACTCGCAAAACGGTTCATCAACGCAGCAACCGCAGGCTCCTTAACTCGAGACATCAATCGAGATACAAAAGCATAGAGAACTGTCTGCATCAAATTCTTTTAGATTCCAGTTCTAGATTTATTCACTCAAAGACGGTTCCCCAAGTTGACATGAACAGCCTTGACAGTCGTATACGCCGCGATCCCCACCTCGCCCAACTCCCTCCCAATACCAGACTGCTTCACACCCCCAAACGGAATCCTAAAGTCCGAGTCATTGCTGCTGTTGATCCAAACCACTAAAGCCGGTTAGCATTCGAGTCATCATCGGAAAAAGCAGCACTTACTCCCCGCCTCGATCCTCTTGGCCACCTCATGCGCCCTTGTGAGATTCTCCGTAAACACCGCAGCTCCCAGCCCATAAAAGGTGTCGTTCGCACGCTCAATTGCCTCTTCCTCTGTAGAGAAGGACGCAACGGCTGCGATTGGCCCAAAGAGCTCCTCGCGGTAAATCTTCATATCGTCCTTGACATTCGTGAAAACAGTCGGCTCGATAAAGAAGCCCTTGCCGTTGACGCCGGCATGGGGCTTCCCGCCGATACTCACCGTTGCGCCCTCCCTTTTCCCTTCCTCGATGTAGGACAAGACTCGCTCGTACTGGGCCTTGGTGACCTGAGGGCCCTGGAACGTCCCTGGAGCAAAGGGGTCGCCCACGACAGACGTCTTTTTAACCTCGTTGACAAAGAGCTCAACGAAGCGGTCGTAAATCTTCTCGTGGACGAGGATTCTGCTGGTGGCAGTGCAGATCTGTCCCTGGTTCGCCATGGTTCCATAGTGACTCCATTTAACAGCGTTCTCGAGCTCCGCGTCCTCAAAGATAATAACGGGTGACTTGCCGCCCGTCTCGAGTGTGATTTCCTTGAGGTTCGTAGCAGCGAGTTTCATAATCTCCCGACCAGTGCCCGTAGACCCCGTGAAGGCGATCTTATCCACGCCTAGGTGACCTGCTAGACTGGCACCCGCGACTCGACCAAATCCATTGACGATGTTGATCACGCCGGGGGGGAATCCAGCCTGCTCGATGAGGGTGGCAAAGACCAAAACGGAAAGGGGAGTCTGCTCGGCGGGCTTGAGCACGATGGTGTTTCCGGCTGCGAGGGCGGGTGCGATCTTCCACGCTGCCATGCCGAGGGGGTAGTTCCAGGGGATGATTTGGCCGCAGACGCCGATGGGCTCTCGGGACGTGTATGCAAACTTTTTGTCTGTGGTGTTGATGACTAGAAGATGGTGAGCACGGCAGACATTAACCCTTCTGGCATCGGGACACACCTTGGCCAAACAGCTTGTCTGCGAAGCCAGCATAATAGCGAAGCAATTCCGTCAACTCCTGAACATCTCCAGCAGCTGAAGAGAACCGCTTGCCTGAGTTTGTGAGTAGTTGATCAAATCAAGGGTTAGGACTGAGGTACCATTATTCCATGTGTCGATTGAGGCAAACGTCTCGGTGTGCTTCTCCGCCAGGTCGGCCAGTTTCCTGAGCAGCTCACCGCGTTCTGTTCCGCTAATCTTGGACCACGGGCCTCGAAAAGCGGCTCGGGCGGCCTTGACAGCTTCGTCGACGTCTTCCTGGCCGGCGGCATGAACCTTGACAATCTCTTGCTCGTCTCTGCAGTGGTGTCAGCTCGCAAGGCAATTATTGTAGAGGCGGCCGCAAAGTACATGGGGCTCACGACAGTGATCTGCTCGCCAGACTTGGCCGCTCGCCATTCATTGTTGATGAAGAGACCTAGAGGCTGCTCAAAGGAGCGGCCGTTGGGCGCTGTGAGCTTCTGGAAGAGAGATGCAGCCATGCTGTGTAGACGAGCTGGGTCTGGAGTTGACTACGATCGGTGTA
This sequence comes from Fusarium nematophilum, assembly GCA_033030565.1. Classification (NCBI taxonomy): domain Eukaryota; kingdom Fungi; phylum Ascomycota; class Sordariomycetes; order Hypocreales; family Nectriaceae; genus Fusarium; species Fusarium nematophilum. The sequence goes on from JAVIXY010000108.1 coordinate 6,558, forward strand.
GATGCGTGGAAGGATCAGAATAAATAAGGCAAAATACAGCCATCAGGCATGACAAATTCAACGTCCATTCTTCCAGAGAAGCTCTTGGAAGAGAACGCATGATGGAGTGGATCTCGCGACAAGTCCGAAAGGGGCAAGTCTCGATGGCGACAGATGGAGAATCAACGCGGGGAAGGCGAGGGACATGGTATCGCATTGAGGCCCGGCATGGAAAGAGTGAGGGCTGCACTGTCCTTCATTCTTATTTCTCTGCGCTTCCATGCATGCCTTCAAGAGTCAGGCTCGGTAGGCAAGTCAGTGACTGCAAAATGTCACTGCAACGATGCTCAACCGCCCGGAACATTGCCAATCTTCAGCTCTGCCGTTGATCTTTCAGCTTAATTTGTCGATTATTGCTGTAGCCATACACTTTTATCTACTTTCGCTCAAAAGGCATGGATCACATCAAGAGACCTTCAACCAAGGTCCAGTGCTCCAGCACATCGCCCAGTGCAACCTCGACATTCAGACTTCCACGCTCTATAATTCACTCTAACTGCTCCCCTTCCACCCTAACTCCCACTCCCACTCACTCCCGCCATCTTCAAATCAACGTGACTCTCTCATCATCAATAAACACCGCCACATTCGCAAACTTCGGCCCAAACGTAAAGTCCACCGTCGTCCCCTTCTTCAAATACACAAACTGCCCCTTCTCCAGCGTAAACGTCTCCCCCCCATGAACCGCCAGCTTGACCCACCCCTCGGTGACGTAGAAGAACTCGTCGCACGGGTACGTCAGTGTCGCGGTGCCGGATTCTTTAGCCGCGCCGGCGACGACCCTCCCGTCGGCGGAGCGGTAGAGCACCGACTTGGAGCCGGCGTACTCGGGGAAGGGCTCCCAGGGGAAGGAGTCCCATGTGCCGTGGGGGACGTCCTTGGGGGAGGACGAGCCCTTTGTGTTGGGGATGGAGGGGGGCATGGCAGCAATGATAGTCTTGTGTGAGGATTGGTTGGTGATGTCTTGATGTTGGAATTGATATGACAAGACTGGTGACTTGGGATGGGCAGGTAGCGGATTCCAAGCATGATAAAGCTTACAGCGCACACCAAACACAACGACACTCTTGTCTCTCGGGTACAAACCCCATCGGAAAAACTGCACCATTCGCCAAGCCATCCTGTGGATCTTGAGATTGCAGATCTAAGCCCGACTCCGCATCGGCATGCCCTCGCTAATCTTCCCGATCAGGTAAGTCGCGCTAATGAGGTTGTTAGATCCAGCCACTTGCAGTCGACATGCTGGAGCACCTTGTGAGGGGTTTCTGCGCCTGACTGCCTGGGAGAATGCGCCGTGGTCGTGTGTCTATCTGAGTATGCAGCCTCGTGTTCATCCAGACGGACACCTACCGAAGGCCAGCTTCTGCAATCTGCGTTTGATCTTGCCCGATGCCCGCTTATCAGCAAAGATCAATCATGTTTTACTATCGTGGCCAATGTCCAGACAGCCCAACGAAGGTCTGCCTGTCATGACATTTCGTAATCCTCACAGCAAGACTCAGCCTTGCATTCTTGCCCTCTCTGGATAATAAGTGGCAGCAAAACCATGTATCTATAACTCAGAACCGTTACTTTGTAACTTGTAAAACTATCAACAACCAGTATAGAAAAGCCCGCCTCAAGTCAGCCCTCATCGCTGGCACCCATTGTCTTCCTCTATTCATCCCTGCACTCTATCGTCAACTCTCCCAAACCCCTTGAACCCCCCCTCAACCTCCCCCCTCGTCCACTCCCGATACTTGTTCAACCCCCCAAAGTAAAACTTGGTACTCGTCTTCCTCCCCTGCACATTCGCCCCAAAGATCCAACTCGCCGTCGTCTTAAACAGCGACCCCTCCACCAGCTCATCGCAAAGATCACTCCACCCCTGCTCCGCCTCAGCCTTGACCTCCATGACTCCCCTGCCCTTCTCAGACTCCAGAATACACTCGGTAATAAAGTCAATCTCGCTCTCAATCACCACGGGGAAATTCGCAAACGCGCCCTGAGGACCAGACACGATAAACATGTTGGGGAAGCCGGAGCAGGATACTGCGCCGTAGGCCTTGGGCCCGTTCTCCCAGTGCTTCTTGAGGGACTTGCCGCCGCGGCCGGTGATGTTGATGCGGAGGTAGTTGCCTTCTATCGCATCGAACCCCGTGGCAAATATGAGGACGTCAAGGGCGTGGGTCGTCCCGTCGCTGGTCTTGATGCCCTCTGGCACAATCTCCTGAATGGGCGTCTCTCGAAGATCGATAATGTCCACATTGTCGCGGTTAAAAGTCTGATAGTATCCTGAGTCGCAGAGCGGTCGACGGGCGTACAGATCGCGCGGCTTGAGAGCCTTGGCCTTCTTCGGATCCTTGACAATCTCGTCGATCTTGCCGCGGATGAACTTGCACGCTTCTTCATTCGCTGCGAGATTCGTTGTCAGGTCCCCAAAGGCGCTAAACATGAAGCGAAACCCGTTGCCCTGGTCCCACACCTTCTGGAACGCCTGCTGACGTTCCTCGGGTGTTGCCTCCATTGTCTTGCGCGTCGTCTCGGGGACACCGAACGCGGTGGATGACGACCAAACATCCTGCCAGATCTTGTCGTAATTTTCGTTGATCTTTTCGCGATATCCAGTAGGTATGGGTCCCTGTCCGCTGGGGACCGAGTACTGTGGGTGTCGCTGGAAGGATACAAGGCGGACGACCTCCGGAGCAATCGCCGTTATGACCTGTACGCCCGTGGACCCGTTACCGATGATGCCGACCGTCTTGCCTGCCAGCTTCAAATCGTGGTCCCACTTTGCCGTGTGGACAAGTTCACCGGCGTAGGAGGAAATGCCGGGGATATCGGGGTAGTTGGGTTTGGAAAGGAGACCCAGGCAGTTCACCAGGTAGCGAGCCTGGATGACCAGTCCTCCCGAGCAAGATACCCTCCAAGTATCGGTGCTGTCGTCCCAGGCTGCCGTCTGCATCTCCGTGTTGAAGCGCATGTACTTGCGGAGGTCGTGTCTCTTGACAACGTGGCGAAGATAGTCCAGAATCTCGGGCTGGTATACATAGTGTCGCGACCAAGGGTAGGTACGCAGGTCCTCCTTATCCCAGGAGAAGCGATATAGGTAGGTCTCTGTGTCGCTCATGGCACCGGGGTAGGTGTTCCAGTACCATGTTCCTCCGACATCGCCAGCTATGTCAATACATTGGACGTTGAGACCCGCGCGGGAGAGACGGTAGGTGGAATAGATGCCTGCGACACCCGCGCCGACGACCAGGGCATCGACCTTGAGGACTTCAGGTACGGATCCCATAGTGGATTTGGGCCTTGTGTTTGACAGATGGTTTTTTCGCTTGGGCCAAGGGGAAACGAAGGGATAGAAAGGAAAACGGCCTATCATTGTCTACCGTAGTCGTGGACAAGACGCCCGATACATTAAATACCGGTCGTCTCTCGGTTCAGGTACAAATAGAGAAGGCGGGGTGAGACGCCCAGATGCACCCGATTGTCTAATATGGCCATATTGCGAACCAGACAGTTATCTGTACCATCCGGTTCTTTGATCCGAGAATTGGTGTCACGAGTCGGCAGTTGTCACAGGCTGTGGCCACCTCCTCTCGGGTCGAGGCCGAATTAGGCAATACACTGCTGCACCTCCAACACCAGTAGCTGCCACCCAGAATCCTCGATTTATCCTGCATGTTCCCTACCGTATCAGTCACCCATGCGAGCTGCGCCGAATCCCATGGAATTGACGCAACAGGATAGTCACGTCCATGCCACAGATAACGTTTTTTTCGATATGACTTTGGAACACCTTGCGCTTTCTGGAGACTCCGACCCAACAAACATCCACGATTCCGATAGCACCAAGTCACAGTATCCAGGGTCCAGTCCCAGCCATAGAGTTGCAGAGCAGAGATATCTTCACGGTTCTAGTATACACAATTGACACAACTCAGCCTACTCATTCCCCCACGAAAGCTCCAACCTATCCCTACTAACCTGATAGTCCCTCAACCTCCCCAGCGCCTCAGCAACATCATCCGTCTCAATAAGGATGCTCGCATTCTCCTTTGACAGAAACCCCTCTTCGACCGCATTCCTCACCCACTCCACGATAGCATTCCAATACCCATTAATATTCAGCAGCAAGACACCCACGCGGTGAATCCCCAGCTGATTCCAAGTCGTCATCTCCATGACCTCCTCCATCGTCCCAAACCCACCCGCCAGGGCGATGAACCCGGAGCCAGGTCCCCCTTCAAACACCATCCTCGCCATGAGCTGCTTGCGGGTGTGCATGTCGGGTACGACTGTCACGAGGCCAAACTCGGAGTTTGTCGTCTGGTCATCTTTGACTACCCTCTCGACTTTGGCAGCTCCGGACGCAGCCTCTTCCTTGTCCTGGTATCCTTCTTCCACTTGTATCAATGCCTTGGGAATCACACCGTGGACGGCGTTGGGTCCGGACAGCGAGACGAGTGTTTTTGCAAGCTCGCCCATCATGCCGACGGTTCCACCGCCGTAGACGAGATGGGCATTGTTCTTGTGTAGTTGGTGGGCCAACGACCGTGCCGCCTCGACGTGGACCGGGTTGTTGCCACCAGAGGCTCCGCAGCTGAAAGGTTAGTAAAGTTACCAGGAGACAGTCGGAGATCTTACAAGACGCAGATGACTGCTGGTTTGAGGCTTTCTTCTCCCATGATGACGATGATGTCAAGGGAAGAGGCTAAGGCAGACGAAGAGGCTAAGGAAGAGGCAGAGGAAGCTTTCCCTGCGCCTAAGGAGACGGCGAAGCCGTCAACATCAGTGTATTGTTGATAATCAGTGGACCTTTACAGCCAAGACAATCTCGTTGCTGCTTACGCATAAGCAACTAAATTCTTATGGGCCGAGTCCGTTGAGTCATCTGTTGTCTGAGCTCTTCAGAGTCAGGAAGGCAGATCTTAGGCGGTGTCGTTGACTGGCGGCTCTCGGCGATTGCCGGATGCAACCACGTTATGTCAGGGACGGAGCCAGCATGTCAGAGAACTAAGCTTGAATATTAGTTATGGTTCACTACGATCGAATGTACCGGGGTTTTATTATGGAATCGGTTAATAAGGCTCCTAGTAAAGCAGCAAGGTAGAGGAGGTAGAGGTTGCAGAGGCCAGAGTTCACGGCATTGAGGGTTGCAGTCAAGACCAGGCTAGCTATAGTACTAAAGTGAAAGACAGAGTTAAGAACTTGCTTGACCAGATTGATGAATGTTTATTCCAGGAACGAAAACCAGATAGTATCTATCTGCCTTCCCCTATCGCATCATTCTATCCAACATCCTCCTTTCCCATTCCTCCCCTACCCCCTAACAGCCTGGATCACAACCCTCCGATACGTAGTCAACCTCGGCACTCCCTCATCCCTCACCTCCACAACTACATGCATCTCCTGCCCCCTCTCCAACGCCCTCCAGGTCCTAAACTCAACACACGACACATCCGCCTCCGGAATCACAACCTCTACCTTGGAGCCCTCCTCATTAAGCGCCTTGATCTCAACCTTGGCAGCCCACTTGTGCGCGCTCCAGATCTCGACGCTCGGCTCCTCGTACTGAAACCACCGAAAGGATAACGTATCACCATCAGGGTCGTATGACCGTGATGCATCTAATACGATCGACTTGCCAGCCTGGACTTCTACCCTCAACGGCTCGGGACTAAAATCCTCGCCCAGTGCCACGATGGGGTGGTGATTCACCTTTGTGAAATCGTCTGTCATGGACCACTGGATCCGCCCTGCAAAGTCCTGCTGGAAAGCTTCCCTCCAGCGCCAGATAGTCGCGTGGTTAGACTTGTAGATCCTTCCGTCTGAACCATCAACTCTATCTGCAGAGTCACCGTAGTGGTTCACGTGCTGAGCCGGATCTGTCTTTGCGTAGCGTCCGCCCCAGGACCCGAAATTGGGGTGTTCTCTAGACCCAAGGCCGTTCTGCACCAGGTACAGGAAAGTAGGTGTGTCACCCTCGAATACAAACTCGGGGTCTGGGTATGTACCTCCCAGAGGCCCGATCTGGATATTCTCCTTCACCCACTCCTTGCTGATGGTTGTGCCGTCTGGCCCGCCTTGGTCGAAGCCGTAGTGTGCCTCGCCTGATATGCCGGCCCAAGTAGCAAGTCCGTACTGATTCCACGCGTGGATCGAGGATATGTAGAATAGATCTGGGAATTCCGTTCTTATCCAGGCAGATGTATCGTCTTGGTCAGAGATGGTGTATACTCTGATCTTTGACCGGAGGGTAGCTGCAGTTGTAGCGTCGTACTCCCTTCGAATCTTGTAGAGAACCTGTGCAAGCACGTTTGTGCCGCCCCAGCACAAGACCCAAAGTGGTTCATCTAAGCCCTTTGATGCTTCAACCCTCTCCTTGAGAAGCTCACCACCCTGGCTGAGGGGAATGTCGTCGCCCACCGCCTCCATGCCGTATACCTGCGAGAGTTAGCAATGGTTATTCAGAGGTGAACGTCAACTTACCGGAGCACCTGGACGAATCAAACTTCTGATATAGTCTGCGGACGGGTACTGATGCTCTGGATGAACGTGGGCATTCAAGTTGGCCACAGCGGCTGCATATCCATCCACGATTCTGTGCATTTCCTCCGGGCATGTCTTGTTTCGGAGCCATGTCGAAGTCACCGGCACAAGACCTTCAGTGACGAATTGGTTCGCATAAGTCAGATATCTGACAAGAGACTCGGCGTCATCTGGCTCGTTGGATACATCCGAGAGGACAAAAACCCGAGGCTTGTGAGGGAACTGCTGGAGCGTCGTCGCCATGCTGGGAATTGCAGTCGTTAGGTACAAAAAGGTGTGTAGACAATGCACATTTGGCAAATTATCCCTATGATGGCAGACTTAATATCATGCGACGGATCTCGGGTGCTTAGGATTCCCTCATTGGGACGCGACGGAGACTCCGCAATGGCTCCACTGGTTTCCCGTAGGCGGGCATCGGATCCTTGGTGTCGGTAAGAGGTGAGGAGATCATTACCCGAACTAACATGAAAATGACTCGAACCAGGGTTCGGAGAGGATTGCCTTGTCGGGATTTGCAGGGTTGAAGGGAGGAATTGACAAGTTCCCCTGCACCGTCGATACGGAAGGTTGGCGCGGTCAGAGGAACTCCGACGTGTCGAGAACCACGATCTCTTTTGACCAGAATATAGCAGGTCAAAACAAGTAAAGAATACGATAATATTCTCACAAGGCAACTGGATGCCAGGAATAGCCTTACTCAATCTTACAAGTTGTATGATTATCACATAAAATGCTCAAGAGAGAACGCATTTCATATCCGTCCAACAGTGGTGTATCTTCCGGCGATCAGAGTGAAGCACTCATGTTGAGCAACTATCTAGATTTCATTCCCAATATTCACCAACGAACCATCCCCTTCAACCTAATAACTGCACTTCTCCCAATTCTTCAACCCTTCCCCAAGCCTCCAGCCATCCACCACATCACCAACTCCACGAGCACTACTCCTCCCCCTTGATCTTCTCATCCGAAACCTGCGCCTCAGGCTTATAATCCTTAAACTTCCTCGCGGGAATCTTCCTCATAAACATCTCATCCAGCTCCTCATACGTCCGCCCCGCCGTCTCCGGCAGCTCAAACCACAAGTACACCAAGCACAAGACGCTGCACCCTCCAAAGATGAAAGCAACCTTGGCCCCAAGGTTAGCCTTATCCGGGTTAAACAGATAAGGCAGCACAAAGCTCCACATCATGTTCAGGCCGTTGACCACAGCCAACCCGATACCCACCGTCTTGGCCCTCAGCCTCGATGTCGACACCTCGGCCAGAACCGTAAAAGCCACAGCTCCAATGGAGACGTTATACATCCAGCAGTAGAGAAGGATAAACGCAACCGTCGCCTCAATAGCATTGGGGTTCCCCGTAGCAGTGGCACATCCCCCCATGGCCAGCAGGATGACCGTCAGAGAGAGAAGGCCATAGAACGTAAGATTCCTCCTCCCAACATGGTCAACACAGTACCACGACATCATGCTCCCAATCATAGACACAATCTGCTGCACAATCTGCAGCGTGAAGCTCTTGTCGGCGCTGTACCCCGCAAGCTGCATATAATACGTCGCATAGCTCGACGCAAACGTGATACCCGAGAAGGCCTGCATGCACTTTGGCGCGATACTGATGCACGTCCGCCTCAGGTTCGTCGTCCGGAAGCACTCGAAGTACGTAACACCCTCTGTCTCGGCGCGGACCTTCTCAAGCGTCTGCTTGATGAGCGACAGCCGGAAAGATCCGTCCTCCCCCCGGTATCCCAGCTTCTCGAGGCTCTTGAGAGCAGCACTCTCGCGGTTCTGCGCCATGAGCCACCAGGGGGACTCGGGCATGAAAAAGATGAAGGGGGTGACAACAAAGGCGAAGCCGAACTGGGCGCAGAAGACGGAGCGGTAGGCCCATCGGGTGGGGAGTGTGCCGGTGTACTTTACGATGAGGGCGGAGACGAGCGGGCCGAGGGTGTAGGAGAAGCCGACGAGGCAGGTTGCTACTCCTCTGAAGGCGAGGGGGGCGATCTAGCAAGGTGAGTATGAGACATGACCAACGGCAACAGACATACCTCTCCGAGATAGCTCACGCAGACAGTAGCAATACAACCGGTCGCGAACCCGTTGAGGAATTTTCCACCGAAGAACAATTCATTCGTCGTGGCAACAAACTCCATCGTGATGGCAGCGTAGCTCACCACCAGGGCCCCGTGGAGGATGATCTTGCGACCAAACCTGTCAGCCAGATACCCACCACCAAGACACCCAAAGACGGCCCTATCCATGTCAGCAGAAGCCTCAAGAGTTGGGACTCCAAACCTACGAAGCCATGGGAGCACCGCTAAAGGCAGACTGCCACTTTGCATGAAGCACATACTGCCCCTCATGGAGATATCCAAAGTCCTCCCTGAAGCGAGGAATGCCCAGGATGTTGCCCGACGCCTGGTTTTCGAAGCTTACGAGCAGCACGTACCAGACGGCGAAGACGATCCACGCGCAGGCCTTTGGGTAGCGGCGCAGAGACTCAAGCTTGCCGATTTCGTGCTCCTGCTGGTTGCCCAGACGGGCGAGCTGGTCGACGACGCTGCTCGTCTCGACGTGGTCGTCTGACTGCTGTTTGGCTGCCATTTTGGATCAAAACGAAGTCCCCTATAAGATACAGAGGATATCTAGAAAAGTAGAGAAAGCCAGCAGACTGCTTTTAAGTGCTGCGAACAACCTGCTACCCCATGCTGGGGCCCCGCAGAACCGTGAGCTGGGACCTGGTGTCGTTGCAACGGATTGGGGATGCCTCCGAAATAGGCAATTTTAGGCATCGGCAGGGCATCCGACGGATCCTACCCAGAAATGTGGACGAGGCAAAATTTGCAGTCATGACGACGGCGAAATATGACCAGAAACACTTCGGCGGAATTATTCCCATCTTGGTTGAGGCGCGAGAGCCTGTGCTCCGGCCTTTTCCGTTCGTCGTTCTGGACGATACTGCCGTAGTATTCTAACAGGAAACTTAGTAACGCTACCGTTAGGGAAGTGTCGCCTCAGAAGTATTCCAAATTCTTACCATCAGTTAAAGCTCAAGACAACTTCTAGCTATTCCTTCCAGACACGGCTAGAGCAGGCGTCCAGTACAATACGCGACATATTAAGGTTGGACTAAATGGGTGGCTTTGTTGGCCAAGAACTTTTGAGTTTCGGATCTGAGCAGTTTGTTGAAGACAAGTACAATTCAAAGCCCGTCCGTCCCTTGATTGAAGTTGGTCCTAGTGTTCAATGAGACGTGATCGACTTCCCGGGTCATCAGGCTTTACCCTTGCGCTGTGAAAACTGAGCTATTGTGCAGTGGACAGTGCTGTAGGTCTTGCTACTATCTTGGCACGCTTTGAAGGAGCAACAAGCAGCTGTCGACGGCGGCTGGATTGTTCGTCTAGGCTGACTGTTTATAAGGTGTGTCTTACAAATAGCGTAACGACGATATATTCCCCAACCGAAATGTGAGCCCATCCCAGCGGAATCTCCTGCTCCATCATCTCCTCTGGGTCCTTTTGTTGGCACTTTATGAGTCGGCCCTTCATAGCGTCACGCTGTCCAGAAGTTACTGGATGTGAGTCTGTCAAGTGCACCAGGAAGTTGGTGACAGAAAACTAAGCATAGCTATTAATAATTTGTCTCTTTGATATCAATATGAGGATAAAGGGAAGATAGAAAAAAAGGGGAGGAAAGGGGAAAAAAGGAAAAGCAAAAGAAAAAGAAAAAGAAATTAGCGGTAATACTACTCACCCACACCAAGCAGTTGCTGCAATGAATCGGCACGGATTTGGTACTGTTTAACGCGGATGCTGAGTTAGTGAGATTTATTGACAATTGGACGAGTGGGACTCATAAACTTACCCATATGTGGCCTGAACTACGTTTGGGGATTTGCCTGCATTGTTTCTGGAAGGCTTCTCTGGTTCAATCACTGCTTGATCTTGGTAAACTATCAGGGCAGACTGTTCGAAACCTGGCGGTAGGTGGATAAACATGCTCGACAATTCAATGAGAAGGAAGCTGAGCTGTAACTATTGCAGTGAATGAATGAATCACCAGCGACGAATGTAAGTGTCGGGGGAAGCCCTGTACATTCCGTCACCGAGGGAGGGCGCCATATTTGTACCTACAAGGCAGGCTACGAAGGCGCAACAAACACTAGAGCACTCGGAAATGGCATTTCCATCACTTCTTTTCCAAGATAAAGTCTCGTTGTTCATTCTCACCTACAGAAGAATAATGTCTAGCCCAGAGCCTAGCGAAATCGAACGAACCGTCGAAGGAATCAGGGTGCCTCCACCGGAGAAGACCAAGCCATGGTAATACCCTTGCTCACCGACAGGTGTCCTCTGGAAATGATCGAAAAGCCTAACATGAGAGGCAGGAAGTACCTGGGCTACAAGGCCCTCACGGCCTTCATGGCGGCAGACCAAGATGCCTTTGCTGTCCGGAGGTTCGATAGGTTGCACACCCGAGCCATCCTTTCTCTGCAAGACAGGCTTGTCGAGAGCGAAGAGAAACTCGATGCCATGGACGCCCATTTCAGCTCTATAGATGTCAAGATTATGTGCACATGCAACGGTGAAGACGACGTGAGCGAACAAGATACGTGCAATGAATGTGGCGAGACACCGAGAGATATAAACAACGGCACCCGCAGAGATGACATGCCGAATAGGAAGGCTCTCGTTGAAAAGATCGTGCAAATGCTCGAAGCGTATGGTAAGCACATGGATTTGAGGCCAAGCCACCGCGTTCTGGCCCCAGAGACAAATCCCTCCAGATCTTCCCACGCACATGCACTAGCGACTAGGAGACCAGCCGGCCTGAATCTCGAGTCACATTCCGGGGCTGTTAAACAGTTCATGGTCAACGCAGCTTACACAGCGCAGACAATCTCCTCCTTCGATACTCGCGAGTGCGTTCCCTCCCAAGCCCAGCACCCTACGTCAGCACCAACATCGGCACCTGGCTCAAGAACCACAAAGGAGCGATCGACGCCAACGAAGCAGCCTTCATATCCCACAACAAGGACCTTGTATCCCTATCCGAGAACAAATCCTCTGTCCGACGTCTCTTCGAGCAACGCCTGCTCCTCCCACTGCACCGTGCCATTCAGCTTCTCAGGAAAAAGGACGAAAACGCCGACGACACCGATCGCCACGTCATCACGTATAACGATGATATCGTCGATAGCATCGCAACAGGCGCCATGTTGCTTTGCACAACTGGCCTGTTCCTGACCCCAATGTGGGTGCTCCAAGCTCTCGTGGATAGCACTCTGAAGTTGGCTGTTATTACGGCATTCGCGATAGCATGGCTGGGATTTCTAAGCGCCTCAGGGTTCGGAAAGCCGGCGGAGAAACTTGCGGCGATGGCAGGGTAAGTTTGTTTCCAGAGAATTCCCCCTTATCAAATGCAATTCCTTGATGAAGACTCAGCCTGCGTCCCCGCTGCCCGTTCATCTTAACAATTACAAGGCTGGAAGAAGAGCTAACTGACCAACGCCAGGTACATCGCCGTTCTGGTTGTGTTCCTGCAAGTGGAAAACTCGGATGAGGGAAGCCGCTCAAGCGAATAAGAACTTGGAGGTTGGTATCTACGTAATCGGGGCGTGCTCTCCAGACAGACATGACCCAGTAGTCTAGCTTTACTAAAGGCTTATAAGAACGCCGAGACACCCTTTTCTGGTACAAGTTTCTATCACAGGAATATTGGAGTGAATGCCCCACTAACGAGATAGATAGATGCTTTGTAGGTCTTATATAATGGCCAGTCATCTAGGCCCTGACACCAGCTGATCCGAGAAAGTCGCAGACTGCATCCCAGTATTTGTCGGCATCCTCTTGGATATGAGCACAGTGCTTGCTGTCTGCCTCGCCTCCAACGGATGAAAAGTCACATCTGTCCAGTGCACGAGCTCATCAGCTATCGAGTAAATGTACAACCGGGGCATGCTCAGGTTGACCAAAGCTGTGTCGTTGAGCCGCCGCCTCAGCCGGTCCACAATGTTTGGCACGCCTTGTGCGTTGCCCACAACAAGATACAGGGCCCATCAGTGGGCGGGATGACTGGAGCATCGTGAGGAGCAGGCCGATGACGAGGGCGCCGCCGCCGGAGAAGGCGTGCAGGATCCGGGTGCCTTGTGGGTGGGAGTCGAAGGAGAGGAGGATGACATCTGATGTGAAGGTCCAGATGAGGAGGATTCGGGTGGGGCGTGGGAGGGCAAGGTAGGGGCTGTGTATTTGGAGATGGTTTTGGGGTGGGCGGGTACCCAGGGGCAGAGGATGAGGAGGGGTGTAGTGGGAGATGTGGGCAGAGAGGGTGTTGAAGTTGGGGGCTGTCTTGTTGTTGGTGGTGTTGTGGATGTTTGAGGTTCTGATAGTGTTGTAGGAGAGGCTTTAATAATCTTGGAACCAGCATGTGAAGGCGTATTTATAGCAGAAATAAGCGTGAAATTGTTAGTATTTCGCATGTTAGTTGAGTATAGGCTTCTGCTTTATTATTGCTATCCGCTGAGGACCAGACTGGATTACCCCGAATTCCTAACCAACAGGAGTGAGAGTTGTTGGCTCAAGAAGTCTGGGGTACGGCCCTTCAGAGTCCGGAAGCTAACCAACTGGTTGATGGCGGGGATAGGAATTGCCAACGGAGTTCGGATAGTTGACGAGTTTATATGATTGGTGGATGAGTTGTTGGCATGGGTGGACCTGGAAGCGAATCTATGTTGGGATACTGGTCTGGACTTTGGACGGGGTATTCATCTGACTCGCTGCCACCCCGCAGAAGTTCTATTTAACTAGAGCTCTGGATTTGAACTATGGAGGAATTAAGGAGTCGAGGTTATGACTCAAGTGGCGTTGTATGGAGGCTGCTGGTCTCGATTTAGTGGAGGATAGCATGAATTGTCAGCGAACTAGAGGCGATGAGAACTCGCGATTCTTTTCTTGATCTCAACTCGAGACGGATACTATGGAAATTAGTATAAGGATTAGTATGAGGATTAGGATTAGGCTTAGTGTGAGGACTAGTATAAACATTGGTATGAGCATAGTAACTGGAAACTAACCATCATGCTAGGACAGGGCAGACAAGTCATAGAAGGGAGACAACTAGATACGTAATTCAATAACACTCGAGCATCCTCCACGCAGGGACACGAGTAACTTCATGATGTCATATTCAGTCTGTTTCTGATATTTACACATTAATCACATATCCTTCGCTCTTGGCTCATAGCTCTCGCTCCCCTTCACCTCCGCTCTTTTAAATGGATTGTTTATGTATGCATTCCGTCAGCCTCCTCTTAAACGGCAGAGTCGTGGTGCTCAGCCTTCTCAACAACGCTCTTCTCAATGTAGTCGCCAGCACCCATGGTCTGGGCAAAGGTGGTGTGGGGCTTCCACTTGGCAGACTGTCGGGGGGTGGTCTCCTCCATCATCTTGTCAACCTGCTCAAGAGACAGTCCCTTGGTCTCGGGAACCAGGAAGTACGAGTAGACAAAGGCGCAGGTGCAGAGACCTCCCCAGATGAAGAAGACGGACGACTTCAGGTTGCCGCGGTCCTTGCCGACCATGTAGGGGGTGATGACAGCGATGATGGTGTTCCAGAGCCAGTTGGAGGCAGTGGAGAGACCGACACCACGGGAGCGGATGGGGAGAGGGAAGATCTCGCCAATGACGATCCAGGCACCGGGACCCCAGGTGGAGGCGAAGAAGAAGATGAAGATGGCGATGAAGGCAATCTGGGCGTTCACGGCAGAGATGTTGTTGGCAATGACGTCGTCGGCGTTGTCAGAGTCGGGGTCATCGTGGGTGTGGTTGAAGCCGATAGTGACACCGATGATGGCGACGAGGAACTGGCAGATAAGCATGCCCAGGGCACCGAGGATGAGGATGGTTCGGCGACCGAAGCGCTCAACAGTCCAGAAAGACAGGGGAGTCGAGAAGACGTTGACGAGGGTGAAGACGAGGGACATGAGGAAGACGTTGTCGATGGCGCCGGTGGACTGGAGGAAGGGAGTGGAGTAGTAGAAGATGAAGTTGACACCGGTCCTGGACAATCCGTTAGAAGCTGAAGCGTAGTCAATTGCGCGAAGGGGAGCTCACCATTGCTGCATCATCTGGAGGGAAGTACCAAGGATGGTTCGGCGGAGGTTAGACTTGGCGGACCAGAGGCTGCCCTTGAAGCAGTTGGCCCAGCTGCCGAACCAGGAAGCATCGGGGATGAGGGCGCGCTCGTACTCCTCGTTGGCGACGATCTCAGCGATCTCGGTCTGGACGTACTTGGAGTCGCGGGGCTGACCACGGACGCGGGCGAGGGCATCGATGGCATCCTCAATGCGACCCTTCTTGACAAAGTATCGAGGAGAGTCGGGGAGGAAGAGGAGACCACCACCGAGGATGACAGCCCAGGGGAACTGGATGGCGATGGGGATGCGGTACGAGTTGGCGTTGTACTGGTTCTCGGTGGCGTAGACAATGCAGGCAGCAAGCATCAGACCGATGGTGATGCAGAACTGGTAACCAGCGACGAGGGCGCCACGGACCTTGCGAGGGCACTGACAGTGGGTTAGCGATGCGAGGATGACCCTTGTAGAGGGGGGGAGAAACTCACGATCTCAGACATGTACAGGATGACAATGGCAGACTCGAAGCCGACACCGAGACCAGCAATGAGACGACCAGCAACGATGCAGGCAAGGGGATCGCCGTGGCCAGTGATCATCTGGATAACGACACCGAGACAGTAGATGATGCAGCCAGTGATGACGGTCCACTTGCGGCCAATCCAGTCGGCGACATCACCAGCAATGATGGCGCCAAAGAAGGTGCCGCAAGACAGAATAGAGACGATCAGGGACTGGTGGCTCTCCGTGAGGGCGGTGGCCTCCGCGCCCTCGACCATGTGGATGAAGAAGTCGGAGCCGTTGACACCGTTGATGTATCCCGAGTCGTAACCAAAGAAGATGCCGCCGAACGAGGCAAAGGCGCACAGGAGGTACGCCTTCCAGGTGACGGGGGCCTCGATCTGCTCGACGTCTTGGGCGGTCTGAAGGGCGACAGAGCCCTTGCGGCCGCCCTCGTCGGTGGTGTTTTCGACGGCGCCCATTGCGGCGGGGGGTTCGTAGACACTCTGGGGGGGAGGGTGGAATGTGCTGAAGGGCGTAGAAGGTGGGAGGAGGAATGAAAGAGGAAGTGGTGGTGGATTAGATCTCTTGTGTTGGAGTTGAGTGAGACAGGATGATCGACAGAGCGAGACAGTTCCACGAGAAGGGGCGGACGGGGTCTTTTTAATCTCGACGAGACGTGAAGGGAAGGCAAGGCAAGGGAAGGGGAAGGCGAGGTAAGGTATCGCCTTGCACTTGCCTTGCACCTGCATGCAGTGCACTGGTACTGGCAACCACGCACACGCCCAGCTCCTTCCGCCGAGAGCTTGAGCTTGCCTACTCCGGTAGCCTTCCCTCCACCGTCCACGAGCTCGGGTTGCAAGCAAGCTCCATCATGGGCTCGGAGTAGCCACGGGGGTCCCATGGGGCATGGGGGAGCGAAAAGGGACCATGACCCATGGGATCATTTCTCCATTCTGGGCCATGTCCTCACCACCCATTGCATCCACGCCCCTGCAGAGCTTGAGCTTGTCACGGGCGAGAAAGCATGAGCACGGGAAAGGCCGGACGGGGCGGACGCCAGGGTGTGTTTGTATTGTTTTTGAACATTGGGTTTGTTCCAATTATACGCGGGTGTGAGAATTGGGACAAAAGCCCAGGCCGTGAATGCGGCGTGTTAGTGAACGCGTTAAAACCGACCCAGATCCGGAACACCATCCCAGGATCGGGCAGCGGACGCCGCCGGCTACGTCAAGCCATTGGCCAAGGATAACGAGATCGAGGGTGGCTCATGTGGTGTCTCGTCTCGGCCTCGGTCTCAGTCATCGCCAGATTCACTAAAGTCCAATTCTTCAGCGCTTCAAAGGGAAAAAAAATGTGCCGTCCCACGCGCCAGTGTCTGGGGAACTCGCGTGGGGATTTAGCGGGTCACCCGCGGCAAGGCAGGGGTGGGCCCGGGTACACACCCAGGGGGGGGCTACGAGGTAAGGCCGATGGAAAAAGAGATGATAGTGGAGTGTACCGGATTGGCCCACCAAGAAAAGCCCACCAGCCGTTGTGCCGGCCCAGCAAGAGAAGCGCCGAGTACGGCCGGCCGTTGTTAACCCATGACCGTGGACGCGGCCGAACAGGAGGAGCAAAAAAGAAAAGATGCCAAGTTCTAGAGCTTCTGTCAAAAAAAGAAGCGACACGGGTTATCGGGAAAAGACGTTGGACCAGGCGCACGGTAAACACTTATGCTCGTCAGTTTTTCTTGGGAAAGCCACTTTTGATGCTCCCCCCAAGCCACATCCTCTAAATGAAACAACACCTCATCTTGAGCAACATCACCAACCACAAACACACGCCTTTTTCTTTCGGCTAATCGCAGGCGGCGTGCATATCGACTCTGGGCTGCAGCTGATCCTGATCCAAGCTTACAGCATCTGCTCCTCATGCCCAGCCAGTCACTGGCCAAGGATCCCAGGAGTCAGGGGGGGTCCCAAAGCCGCCCACCCACCATCCGTGGTCGATGCGCGGGGAAGAGCCCCAGTCAAAAAGGCTCCAAATGGGCGAATTTTCGGTCGTACTCGACGCGCTACTCCTGGCATCCAGATGCATGGATGGTTGTAATTGACCGAGCTGGCCACCGCTTGGCAGCAGTCCTCGGGCATTCTTGCGGAGATCCCCAGCTCTTCCTCCTGGTCCCCTCTCCTCAGCTCTCCTTGGGGTACGGAGTATGTACGGAGTTTGGAGGGCTTGCTTCCCAATTCGACGGGGCCGTTTCTGGGGACAGCCAGTCTAGTTGAGGCATCTCCAGGTTTGTCAACACCACTCCATCCCCAGAACAGGCCTCCGAGAGAGTGCCTCCGAGTCGGCCACCGAGAACACGGAACGGCGGCATGCATGTCCCCCAGAATCTCCGGATTTCTAACCCATCTGGAGAGTGCGGGCGGTGACTTGCGGGGAGATGAAAGAGCCCGAGAAGACGACGGACAAGCATCGCAGTCTTGTGATGGAACCTGTCTCTTCCGAAGGATCTCGCCGAAGCTACGATGCCCCATGAGCTGATAGGGAACCCAGCGACAGGAACCCAGCGCAGAAGTCCCCTCTAACGAATCCCACCCAACACCCAACAGAGCGCAACAGCTAAGCGGCAGCCCGTAGCAAAACGGCCAGCAACAACCCAAGCCACATCGTCACGAGCGCCGCGAATCGTCCTGTCATGCATAACTCCGGGCCGAAACGTCAGGGCCAGCAGGGGGGAGAGCCAAGGAGGGCTCGATGTCCGGCACCACCTCGTGGCCCAAGCTGCGGCGATCCAACGACTGATTGATCAGGGAGCCGCAGCTGGGTGCCGATGGGTGAGGGGGAGGGGGGGGGTCCTACCTGAAGCAAACGACGATGCATCCTCCCGTCTCAAATCCGCATCCTTTTTTTTTTCCACGGTCATCATGTGAGAACGTTACCACCGACCCGATGGGTAGTGGGAGAGATGAAGCAAGTAAGCGACGGAAACCTCGAGATTCTCCCGCGATGGTTGCACAGAGGGTTCAGAAAATTCTTCAATGATGTTTCAATTAAACACCAAAAATAAAACACACTTCAAGACCATTAGTCGCCCGTCCCGATGATCAGGACCCAACACGCTGTTTACCTTTTAGCGTCGCACGTTTTGACTCTACCGTCAGGAATGCAGCCTGCTGACAGGTCAGTCTCTCGTTGCTTTGTCTCGCCACGCAGTCATTCAACGGCCCCGGTCCCCGTTGTTTTGAGTCAAGCGAACCCGAGGGGGTCACAAGACCTGGAGAAAACACGGAGAAAATAGAGTAATTGAATAAGGGTAGCGAGAACCAAATAAAAATAATAATAAAATAAAATGGAACTCGCCGAGCTCAAAGGTTGCTCCGTGCTCCCCCCCCTCCAGTCCCTGAGAGCTGGAGAACAGAAACCCAGATGGAGATGGAGCAATCGAAAATGGGCTGCCCACCCCCTCTGGAGTGTGCACCCTGTCATTGGACCCCGTTGGCGCCCCGGCGGAGAGCGCATCGAGAAGCCCATTACGGAGCCGAATCTGGGCCTTTGTTGGCAACGATGGCTTCAAAAAAGAGTCCGACCGAAGCTCCACCGATGCATCCTTGCGAGATGCCAAACTTCAATTACGGCTGCCAGGCACACCTGACAGGAAAGAAAAAAAAAAAACTCCATTCTTTTCGGACAAAACCCGTTTGTGACTAAGGATTCACACCTGAATGGCAAGATTTCTCTTCTCGGCTGTGCCTCGCCGAAATACGGTACGCGTCCATCCCATCTCGGACCCTTGGACAGAGACGGCCGTCGGCGTCAGCGAGTTCGAGAACGCCTCTATTCCCACTCTCATTCCAGCACGGGACCTGCTCTCCTGTTTCCTCCGTCATGTCGCTCTCTGCCGATGCCGAGAGGCTGTCCGAACGGTGGGGCGGCAGTCTGCCAGATGCCTCGTCACGCCATCTCGTGTTTCCCTGGTTATTGAATGGCCCTCGTTATTGGATGGCATTAATTGTTCGAGATGCCAACGACTCTTCAAGGCGGCCAACGACAGTTCAGAACATCTCCTTACCAGAGGAGGGCTTCTCACTAAAGAGAGACAACCCGAGGGATCGCCGCTGTGGCTGCATCGCAACGCCACTCATCCGCTCCCCGCATTCAGCAGGCCCCTCCACTGAACGATGCCCTCATCCAGAAGCAACGTTGAACTTGGCTAAGACACGCCAAGAAAAGACAACACCATGATTTTTTAAGACAAGCCACGGCAGTGACCTCACCATGTCTTCACGGCGCTCGCTTAAACCCGCCACCTGGCGCCGTAACCTTTCAGCTATCACCCTTATTCTCAGCCACCAGTGTCATTCGCAACGTTGGAAACAAGAGGCTTTGCCAAGGCGCGAAGATCGTCCATCGATCACGCCCCTCGCTTCGTGAATGACAACCGACTAATCGGATTGTGAACATGCGCTTATCCTCTCCTCTTTGCTTCAAGGCGATTTACGTATTCCGTCGTCTTTCCGCTGTAGAGCGGGGATGCTGATCAGGATGTGCATCGCAGAGTCGGCGTAGGGCGTCGTGTAACTGGCCGAAAGTACGAGAGGGACTTAATAATAATGCCTCTAAAAATCGTCTGATTTGTTAAGAGACAATACTAAGATCTTTATGATCTTTGAGGATTGTCTTCTAATTAGACTGAGAATGTCAAGGCAAGGCCTGGTGCACGGGTTGTATTGTTAGATTTCCGTATGTTTATTCTTGACGTCTGTCGGGCCAGCGGGGTCCTGGATGCCAATGAATGGTCATTGCAACCAGCTAACGCTGCAATCGATGTCAGCTTGATCCTGCCCGGGAGTATTCCCGTCCAATTGATCACCAATTTTATTAAACAGCAATGAAACTCCAAAACAGTTATCCCGCAGGCCAAGGCCATCAAAATGAATTGCTTCAATTTCACCAGTACTGCTACCCTATACCCTCAAGGCGACCAACACCCATCTTAAGCCGGAGTAATCAAGCCGACTCACCAGCGGCATAGCCTCGAGTAAATCTCTCACCCAACTCCAACCTCAAACCATAAACCACTTCTCACAATGATAAAAACAGGCCTCATCGCAAGCGCCTCCCTCGTCGCCCTCCTCTCCATCTACGCCGCCATCCGCTCTCTCCCTCCCCCACCCCCACCAACCCCCGGCCTCTCAAACACCATCCTCTTCATCACAGACTCGGCAAACGGCCTCTCAAACGTCCACCTCGCAACAGCCCTCACCCTCTCATCCCACCACCCCTCTCTAACCCTCCACTACGCCTCCTTCGCGGCCCTCAAGCCTTCCATCTCGCGCATCTCCTCCGCAGCAGCATCAAAGAATCCCGACTCCAAGCCCATAATCTTCCATGAGCTTCCACCCCCAGACCTCGTCGCGACGTTTGACCGCGCCTGGGGAAACGTCTCGGGCATCGCGAGTCCGCCTGGCCTCAAGGGAATCAGCAAATTGACAGAGGATGTGCAGATCCTGCTGGCGCCTTGGGAGGCAGAGGAGCATTGGAGGCTGTACCGGACCATCACCGAGATAATCGATAATGTCGACCCGGCAGTCGTGGTGCTCGACTCCATCTTCCGGCCGGGTGTGGAGGCAACACAGGACGCGAACCGGCTGCACATGTTCATCTCGCCCAACTCGCTGACAGACTCGCTCGCGCACAAGCAACCATGGGGAGCCATGTTCTGGAAGTATCCGCCGTAGGTTTCTCCCCTTCTTCAGAGTCTAAATACTCCTGACCACTGCAGCATCGGCTCTGGGCACCCCTTCCCCGTACCATGGCACCTCATCCCAACAAACATCTATCTCCAACTGCGCATGATCCACGCCGCCCTCGTCGCCCCAAACGTCAGAGCAAGGAGATCCTACCTCTCTGAAAAGGGCATCAAGAACCCCCTCGACGTATCCGGCGTCCACAGGCCCTCCGTCCCCTGGCTGACAATGGCCCTCCCCGAAGCAAGCCTCCCCATGGCGGTCACACCCCCCGGCGCAAAGCACTGCGGCCCCATCGTCCTTGAGACGGCGCCCCTGAAGGACCAGGACCCCGAGATGGCGGCGTGGCTGCGGCGGGCGCCAACCATGCTCGTCAACCTCGGCAGCGCCGTGGCCTTTGAGGAAGACAAGGCGCGGTCAATGGTGGAGGCGTTTGTGCCTGTTCTTGAGGAGACGGATGTGCAGATCCTCTGGAAGATGAAGAAGCTTGGGGGCTTTGACGACTCGTTCCTCGAGCCGGTGAGGGAGCATGTGGACAGCGGGAGACTTAAGATCGAGTCTTGGATTAAGGCTGATCCGACGGCGTTGCTGGCGACGGGGGATGTTAAACTCTCGGTGCATCACGGCGGGGCAAACTGCTACCACGAGGCCATCTTGTAAGTGGTCTTCTGGGATTCATCTTTCTCTGCTGACCTCTCAGATACGGCGTACCTCAGGTCGTCCTCCCTATCTGGTTCGACCTGTACAACTACGCCTCGACAGCAGAGTATCTAGGCGTCGGGATATGGCCCACCAAGGATACAGCTCCAGACTGGGACGCAAAGTCCCTAAGCCAAGGGTTCTTATCAGCTCTGACCAGCGAAGCCATGAGGGAAAAGGCCGAGAAGTTGGGGAAGATTGCGCGACAGTACGAGGGCAGCGTCATGGCCGCGCGAGAAGTCGCAGCGATGGCCGCCACGGGCCATGATTGAGGACGCTGGTCAGAGCGAACGAGGTTTGTCACAATTCCACTCTGTACGATACGCCAATGCATGAGACACCATTGGAAGAAAATTGTAATAATAGACATTTCGAGAACAATTCTGTGGAGTTGAGCCTCGGCATCTCCACTGTTTAAGCTCTTGCTCCGTACCGCGGCTCGGCGTGGACAGAAAAGGCCAGAACTGCGAAAGTATATATTCCTTGGTATATTCCTTAAAAATTATCCAAACTTACTAGAAAAATCTATAATATTTCATGATCTCTTATAATATGGTTCTATAATTTCTTAGATTTTATTGATATCGATTAGAGTATACTAATCATAGTACGGAGGGTGGTTCTTCCTGAACATTTTTCTCCACCACGGGCTCCGGCACGGGTTCCTAAACAAGACCGCTGCTAGGGCCTTTTCGCCATGATTTACAAAGATTTACATCATGGGAATTAATAAGCTAGGTATCCGTGCTTTCATTGCAAAATTCATTTTTCTCAATTGGCCCCTGAGGGCCGGTTGTTAAAACACCGCCGTCCCGCTCCATCTGCCATAGCACCTTCCAAGACGTCATCGACGCTGACCATCATCGCTCCAATAAACTTACACGACGTCAAACCCCGTTTCACAACATCTCCCATCCCCGTACACGCTCCCTCAATCATCCGAAAGGCAGCCGTAGTCAGCCAGATCAAGTCCTTCATTCCACCTGTTCTCCCGACTCCGTCTCCGGTCGCGGGGTAACCGACCCTCCGTTCTCTAAACCGTGACGACGACCCCTGACGTGATTCTCGTCATCGACAGAACTATTTAAACACGCCCAATTCAACTCTACTCCTCAGTTACAGTCCCTCATCACCAGAAAATATGGCTACAATGCGCGCCTGGCAAGCCGCCCACCCGGGCCCCTTCCCCCAAACCCTTCACCTCGACTCTACCCCCCAGTCCACATCCCTCCAGCAAGGCGAAATCCTCGTCCAGGTCCTCCGCTCCGGCCTCAACCCAGCCGACTACAAGATGTGCGAGGTCGGCCTCGCCTCCCGCGCCATTACCTCCTTCCCCAAGATCCCCGGCATGGACCTCAGTGGGCGCGTCGTCTCGGTCGCCGACGGCGTAACGGACGTCTCCAAGGGTGACCTCGTCATCGCCCGCGCAACTCCCACTAAACGAGGCGGCTCTCTATCAGAGTACCTCGTCGTCAGCCACGACGGCTACGCTCCTCTCCCCTCAGACTTCGACGTCGACCAAGCAGCTGGTGCACCCACAGCCGCTCTGACAGCGTACCAGACTATTGCGCCGTATGTCAAGCCCGGCGATAAGGTCTTCCTCAACGGTGGTTCAGGCGGCGTGGGCCTCTTTGGCATCCAGGTTGCAAAGGCGCTGGGCTGCCACGTGACGGTGACGTGCTCGACGCCCAAGGCCGACCTGTGCAGGTCCTTCGGCGCAGACGACATCATCGACTACAAGACCAGCGATGTCGTGGCGGAGCTCGAGAAGCGAGGGCAGGTATTCGCCGTCTGCGTTGACAACGTGGGCAACTCGCCGCCAAACCTGTACGCTTCGTCGCACACGTTCCTCCAACCCAGCGGCAAGTTCGTCTTTGTCGGAGGCGCCATTTCCACCAGCAGCTTCATCAGCCTGTCCAAGAGTCTCGCGCTACCGTCGTTCCTCGGAGGCGGGAAGCGCAAGTTCGTCCCCTTCAGCACCTACAACAAGCGCGCGGATCTAGAGCAGGTGCGGGATTGGCTGGTGGAGGGTAAGGTTCGGACGGTGGTCGACTCGGTGTTTGGGTTTGAAGAGGCGGATAAGGCGATTGAGCAGCTGAGGAAGGGGTCTGGTGGAGGAAAGGTCATTGTGAGGGTTCAGGAGCAGGAGAAGTGAGCATGATACCATGTTGTAGGAGAATTATCAGGTTGTAATAATGGCTTAGAGGGATGTAATGGGCTGGTGATGGATGGTGTTATTGGCTGTATCGTAATTGCAGTTGTCTCGAAACGGGAAATCACCGTGGCGCTCTTTGCATCATCCAACGGCGCTCTCTTCCCAGCATAACCTCCAAATCCACACCCGCTGTAGGCTCCCCAGCAACGGACAGACAATTCCTGGATACGCAGACCCCATCGCCAAACGGGAGTGTCAGACTCCAGGGCGTGCTACAAGCCAGCGGCGTCTCCGAGATGCACGTCGCGCTCGTCCTCAAAGGCAAAGTTAATATACCCTCGCACCGAGCATACAGCGTGGACCTTCCCGTTGCTCGAAAGGGCCGTCCGATTGAGGTGGCTGGGTAGAGTGTTTCCCAGCCCCTGATGCTCTCAGCGGCGCAGCATTCGAGAAGACAGATGGAATATGCGTCGATTCCATGTTTCTCTTGCGTCATGATTCCCAAGCTCAAGTCCAGACACATGCCTCAGGTCCCTAGGCCAGCAGCAAACTTGCGCGCAACCCACGAAGCACCTTGCTCCTCATACTCCTTCTTCGTCACGGCCAACCTCTCGATATGCGGATGCCCCGCCAGATTCGCGCCGCCGTGCCACGTATTCGTCACCGGATCAGCCGGCCTCGCAACTCTCACCACGCAGTCGTCCGGCACGCGCTGCACCACCTCCTTCTGCAACCTCTGAATGAACCCTTCGAAGTGCGTGCTGCCACCGACAACAACAATGTTGGCCAGTAGCCCGGGCCACAAGCCGATGGGCAGCTCTTCCAGCGACTCCCGTATCAGGTCCGCCAGGCCGGGTTGCCTAATCCCGGCGTCGGACGGACTGAACAGGAGCTCTGGCACGGCGAACCGCTCGTTGCGCAGTGTTAGCGCGTCCTCCTCCGACTGAGCACCCGCCGCGGCCTTCCTCGCCCTCGAATGCCGCGAGGGCTCATAGTCGCACAGGATGCCCTTGGACCGCGCGTGGAAATCCGGCAAGATGTAGTCCTTGGCGATGCCGCCTCCGGAAAGGAACTCGGGCCTCCTGTCCCCGCGAGTGCCCTTCCAGGACTTCTCCAGGTCCGCCTTGAAGTCTGTCGAGACGTAGCACGACAGCTCCTTCATCTCGTTGACGATGTACGTGTCGTTGCGCATGTCGAAGTGGCGGAGAGAGATCAGCCGCGCGAGGTAGTTTGTCAGGACCTTGCCGCCGACGTCGAGTCTACGTATCGCAGAGTGCAGGGGCTGTCCGCGGAGCAGCGGCGTGACGGTCGTGTGGGAGTATCCCGAGTCGATGACCATGACGACCTCGGCGGGGGTGTTTGCGACGGTCGGGTTCTCTTGGGGAGTTCGAAAGACGTTCTGGATGTCGTGGTAGGCGTTAAATGTAGACCCTGCCTGGTCAGTCGCTGTCGTCAGTGCATTTGAAGAGACATACCTATCCCCCGGTAGTAGCTCGCAAACCCATACTCCTCAAAGACGATCTGATCGCAATTCGTCTGCAGTATCGGCAACCCATTCGGCTGCTCCGCGAGTATCAACCTCGTCTCGGCAGGATCGCACTTGAAGTCCGCATTCTCAAACAGCTCCCGGTCCCAAATCTCCTTCTGCGCCTCCCAGTTCACGATGGAGCCCTTCTCCACCGGCCGCCGGAACTGGATCTCGCCAAAGTCGCGGCATTTCTCAATCTCGGACGCGACGTAGACCTTTCTCGCGCGGTCGCGGACGATGTAGTTTGGGATGATGCGAGGCGAAGCGTCGGGTGTGCCGTCGCGCACGAAGCCCGCCTTGATGGTGTCGGCGCCGTTGTCGAGGACGAGGGTCGTCGAGGGGGGCTTGGGCGGCGCGGGCTTGGCTTTGCGTCCGGCCATGACGCGTTAGTGTTGAGTGGTGAAGGACGAAGGTGATTTTCCAGAAGTACGCGAAGTCCGAGATTCGAGATGGAATCGTGATTACGTAAGTTCATGATACTCCATGTTGCGTGCTCATGATCTTGGACTCAACACTTGGCATGATCAACATCTTCTGAGTAAAGTATTGCTTAATAGATCGTAATCTCTATTAAACCGGCCACTAGAGTACCTGTTAATTCCAAGCACCTTAGGATACAACACCCTGGTCCGCAAAAACGGCACGTCTAACCCCCAATCCCAATCCCCACACAAGATACGGAAGGGAAAGAGTCCAGACTCCGGAGATGGAGATGCGAAGATGCTGGTAATAGGGCGGAGATGCAGAATGTAGAAATCCGCTGATGATCCATGTCGTGCATAACTCGAAAGTCACGCAAATTCGGAGATTCAAAGGGAGATTGTTCAGTCATGTGCTCTTCCCCCTTCTTCCCCTCCATCTTTTTTTTTTTTTTTTTAATTTGTATTTTTTATTTTAGCCCCCTCACGCTTTGGAATCATTTTCGCAAAAACGGGCCTCCTTCAAGCATCCTCTGCCGTCCGCCCCCCTCTTGCATCAATGGCGCAACCGATTGAGCAGATTACGCACTCGGCACATCGGAGACCCGTCTGTGATGATTCATCAATTGCTGCAAGCGATATCCCTCGATCGCGCGGGTTGGCGGCGGATCGCTCGATAAGGGGGAACTAGGCTAATGCGAACCCTTGAAAAAGCTGACAAACAGACAGGACCCTTATTCTTGTGCCTTTTTTATTTTATTTCTACGCGATAGAAACAATTCGCTCAAGTGAGCTTCAGACTTCCAACTTCTCTTTCTCTTTCTCCCAGTGAATGAACGAGCGGGTGCGATCCGATATCGCCGTTCCGTTCCGAAAGCTTGTGAAATTCCGCTGCAACACCCCGCCACTAGCCGGCCCGAGGACCCTGAATATCTGCAATCGATAAATTTCCTCGGTGCGATCGATAAGAGACCATCACCATTCACCCGTCAACGACCAATTCAACCCGACACCAATGGCGCGAAAACCTCTCTCCGATGTCCTCCCCCCGCTGATCCTCGGCACCGCAACCTTCAACCACCAGTACCACCCCGACCCGACGCACATGCCCTACACCGAGATCGTCGGCCGCGCCCTCGCCCACAATATCCTCGGCTTCGACACCTCGCCCTACTACGGCCCTTCCGAGATCCTCCTCGGCGATGCCCTGCGCAAGCTGACGCCGCCCCCGCCAAGGGAAGGGTACTTCCTCATCACCAAGGCGGGGCGCATCGCCGGCGACGAGTTCGACTACTCCCCCGCGTGGATACGGTACAGCGTGTGCCGCAGCCTGGAGAGGCTGGGCACGCCGTACCTGGACCTGGTGTATACGCACGACGTCGAGTTCGTGTCGCCGGAGGAGGTGCTCGCCGCGGTGACGGAGCTGCGCCGGCTGAGGGACCAAGGGCTCGTCCGCTACGTGGGCATCAGCGGGTACCCTGTTGGCACGCTCGCGTCGCTGGCTGAGATGATCCTGCAGGAGACGGGCGAGCCTCTCGACGCCGTGCTGTCATACAGCCATTTTTGCGTGCAGAATAGCCAGCTTGGCGACCCTTCGCTACTGAGCCGCTTCCGCGACGCAGGGGTAGAGTGTCTTCTCAACGCGAGCATGCTAGGCATGGGCCTTTTGACCACGCGGGGAGTCGACAACAGCCCCATGGCGTCGTGGCACCCCGCACCACAGGAGCTCCGGCAGCTGTGCACAGGTCTGTCGAGCATCGCGCAGCGCGAGGGCGAGCACCTGGAGGAAGTGTCCATCCGGTGGGCGCTCGAGAACTGGGCGCGCGTTGGGTCCCCGTTCGGGACACGGCTCGGCGCTGGAGACTCGGAGCGGCTGGGCGTCAGTGTGATGGGCGTGTCGAGCGTGGACGAGCTGGAGGAGACGTGGGCGCTTTGGAGCAGCGTTGTGGGTGAGGAGGAGGCGGGGCGCAAGGAAAAGGTCGAGAGGATTGTGAGGGAGGAGATGTGGCCGAGTCTGGGGCGGTGGAAGGATTTTGCGTGGGAGAGTGGCGGCCCGGGTTTTGTGAATGCGAGGAAGGGAATGGGGGTTGTGCCGAGGGATGGGACGAGTGACAGGTGGAGGTTAATACCCAGTGTGATGGACACGCCCAAGATTTAGCTGAATAGACTGTTTTTACTTTCCACGGATACAGAGAATGCCGCGGACAAGACATGTCGACATGGGAGTTGTGTGCTCTTACCAGATCTCGTCATAAGGCCTCTGATCTTCAGCGTGCCGAGTCCTGACCCGTGGTGTCTTGGTATGATGATCTTGCCCAGATGTCGAGGATTTGCAGCAAGGAAACCGGCATCAGTCCAACGCAGCCAGCACCTCGAGGCCATTGCGATCTTCAGTTGGGAAGAAAGAGATGTCGTTAACCGATCTGGTTGTCGGGAATTTGTGGATCAGCATCGTATCTCGCATTCCCAGATGCCAATAGTGTGCGCCACCTTGTAACCTCCCGTGCCGATCACCATCCAGATCTTCATAGGGCGACCAATACAAAGCAGCATTGAGAGTTTGAGAGATCCATCCCGTGTCGTATTTCGCATTCAGGATGGGAACGCATCTCGAATTGGGTTCTGGAAGCATGGAAGATTGAGGATATAAGAGGGAGAGATAGCTTGAGAAGGGGTTCTGTAGAGCACGCCTTGAAAAACAACAACCATGACCATCTACCATTCCTTCATCCTTCTCTCCTCTCTCGCAGCTGCGGCCTCAGCAGACCTCAATTGTCGCCCAGAAGGCCCCGTCCTCCCCCGTCCAACAGCCCTCTCAGCATCCCTCATCTTCAAACAAGCAGCCTCAAATCTCACAGAGACCCTCGACGCCGCCATTGCGGGTGACCTCACCGCCGGCTGGACCGCCAACAACGTCTCGTTCTCTCTGGCCGTCATAAGCGCCGACCAGGATGAGCCGGGGGTGCCCCTCTGGGAGTACCACCACCTTGCCGCTGACAATAGAAACGGCACCAGCGAGTTGGACAGAGACACTCAGTATCTCATTGGGTCGGTGTCCAAGATGATTGCCAGCTATGTGCTCTTGAAGAGCGGTGTTGATCTAGATGCGCCGGTGACGGAGTATCTTCCTAGTCTGGGGGATGAGAGGTCGAGGATTGAGTGGGGGGAGGTGAGCTTGAGGATGCTGGCTTCGTATCTTGGGGGGGCGCCTGCGAATTGTGAGTGTCATTGTCCTGAGTGTCAATATTTACTGACGATTTTTAGATGGCTTTTCCGAGTTTTACTTGTTGAAAGAGGTGTTCCTCGCGTCTGGCCTCCCTCCCATCAAAGACAGCGACTATCCCCCGTGCGGTGTCACCGGTCTCAACAAGGGATGCTCCCGTCAAGGTACGCCCGATATCACTGTGAATGTATCCGTACTAACTCGGGAAGAATATCTCGACGGAATGATTAAGTCGTATCCCCAGACTACCCCCATGGAACGCCCTGCCTACTCCAACATGGCCTATGTGATCCTCGGCATGGCTCTGGAGGAGTTCACGGGGAAGAACTTTACCCAGCTTGTCCAAGAAATAGTCTCTGAGCCTCTGAGCTTAAAGAATACCTTTCCCTCGCCTGGGGATGATGACAAGGCGGTGATTCCTCCGGGGGATAGCAGTTGGGGGGCAGACTACAAGGAGAACGCGCCGTAAGTCTACAACATTATCCTACATCCTCTTACAATACCTACATCATCATTATGAGCATGTCTAATGAGCAGCAGGACCGGAGGATTAGTCTCTTCGCTATCAGACCTGTCCAAGTTCTCGCACGCCTTGCTATCGCGCAATCTGAACCTCTCCCACACCGAGATCAACGCCTGGCTCAAACCATCTGCCTTTGCAGGCAACGCGTACACCATGACGGGCATGCCATGGGAGATCCTCCGGCCAGCGAACATCACCCCAGAGCATCCCCACACAGTCACCATCTACGGGAAGAGTGGCGGCGCGCAAAACTACAGAAGCCAAGTCAGCTTCGTGGACGAGTATGGCATCGCCGTCGTCATCCTGACTGCTGGCCCGATGAAGGCGGCGCCGATCCTCACGGACGCGATGCTCTCGACGTTTGTGCCCGCTGCGGATGAGGTGTCGAGAGAGCAGGCTGAGGAGTACGAGAAGAAGTTCAGCAACAAGGCAGCTGGCGATGAAGTCCCTCTCGAGGCATCCCTCAAGCAGGACAAGGACTCGATGGTGCTGGCCTCCCTACGACGTAACGGCACGGATATCGTTTCCAGTCTGTCACAGGTCTGGACGTTTGCTCTTGGCGATTTCCTGCCCGAGGTTGGGCCAACGATTCGTGCGTTTCCGAGTGAACTCCGGGAGAAGGCGACGTTAAAAGGAAAGCCGGCGGTAAAGGAGGTGTGGCATCTCTGGCCGGATATTGGAGGCGAGTTCAAGACGGATCTGCCTGGAAGAGAGATTGAGGGGTTGAGTTGTGTCGGGTGGACGATCCAGGATTGGGTTCATTATGGGAGGGAGCCTTTGGATCGGGTTGTGGTTTATAGGGTGGATGGGAGTATTGGAGGATTGGAGGTGCCGTTTTTGAGGACTGGGGTGTTGTATCCTTAGATCTTGGGAGTTAATAGGGACTCAAGTGGCTGTTTAATAGAGGGCATGATCTATTATCCGAGCCGATACAATCCATCCTCACAGCAGCTCTCTACTTGCAATCCCGAGATATCCCATATCAATTTCCAACTGCGATACGTGGCAACGCAGGGACTACCTGCTCGAACCGTCTCAAGAGTTCCTTTGGCGCCTCTCCAGACAGAGGGTTAAACTTGCCCTTGCCCTTGCTACTCTTCTCCACCGTCTCCTTATCGAAACCAAGCCGCTTCGCCCACAAGTCCACAGCCTTCTTGGACCTGCGATCCCCGATGTCCGCCCATGCTTTTCTTACCTGATTCCACGTCCTGCGTTGGCCGTCTGGCGACCATGCGAGGCTGCTGTCCTCATACGCACCGGGGAATAATACTGGTGGCTCGGTCTTTTCATCATAGACGTTCTGCATCCGATCCTTAATCACATCAAAACTGCTCACGCGGTCTCCTGCTGGTGCTGGCTCGGGCGTCTGCACGGACAGCCCTGTGACAAGCGGCATGGTCGTGGGAGTGTCAGCTTTGAGGAGCTGGTTGATCCGGTTGCCCATCACACTCGGGTCCAGATTACGACTGTCTGAAGGCAGAGGTCAGTATTGCAGTTCAGGCAGTGGGCTCGGAAAACTTACACTTCTCCCATACAGAGGTGGGCACTGGAGCGATGACGGGGATTGGCTGTCCATTTCTGATCCTCCCATTTATCCATGATGTGGAAAGATCCCTGTTGCGTCGCATCAGGTGTCGGTGCAGTGATGAGTATCTCCACCTCGGAATGCAGAGGATTCACAAGCTGCATTGGTTTGGCAAAGACCTGCGTTTGCTGATACTCGATCTCAGCGTGCGCACATCTCGATTCCGGCTCTTCCTTGTCTTTTCCGTCTTTGATGACCATCCGAGTCTCCTTGAGGGATGCCTTGGTGACGGCAAACTGAAAGGTGGCGAGGAAGGAAAACTTGGCTCCCTTGACGAACCACTTGGAAGTTGCAGGGTCTTGGTCCGATCCGCCAGCCGGAGCCTCAAGTCCGGCTTCGCATGTGAGCAGGATGGCAGCAGTGTCCTCTTTCTTTGCGTCGGCCAGCAGTGAAGATGGACTCGACCCGGAAGACTTGAGAACAACCGTCCAGAAGCGGCTCAACTTGACAGGCGGTGGAGGTGGAGGAGGAGCACCAAACTTGACGTCAAAGCCAAAGACCCAGAAGTCGACGTGCACGACGCCGCCAAACGGAGGACCAGACAGTGCCAGGGAAGCGCTGACCTCGGCGTTGATCCTCACAGTCACGAGCCATAGATCCAGAGTGAACCGGACTCCAACCGCCAGACGTGCCTGAAGCTGGAAATAGAACGGCTCAAAGTTGATGAGGAAGTCAACAAAGGCATCAAACCACACGTACAAGGCTCCGAGACTCAGCGCCGCGTGCAGACGTCCGCCGCCCATACACACCTGCGGTGTAATGGCAAAGTACGCCTCCCCCGTGACGCTCAGGCTCGCGTCGAGCGACCAGCTGATGCCGAGTCGTGGCGGCCGCGGGTACTGCGTCGGCGCCTGAAACGCCTGGTGATATCCTCCAATGGTGAGAACCCAGTCGCCGGCCTGGATGTTCTTCGTAGTGTCGGCCTTGAACCACGCGTACATGGCCAGACCCCCCGTGAGATGGCACTGCGGCGCGAGAACAAACGACTGCGGCGACAGCTGCGCCTCGAGCTTGAGCACGCCGCTGTTGACGTCGAACGTGCACACGATGCCGAGCTCGACGTGGGCGAACTTGACGGGCGCTTCCAGGGCGGGCACGTCGCAGGTTGCAACGCCGAAGATGCCGATGAGGAGCGAGCTGCCCCCGAATTGCACAACCAGCACGAGGTTGGCCGCGATCATCTGGAAGGCTGTGATGCGCGCGCCTACTGCGGCCCAGTACTGGCCCTCGGCTGGGCGGAACCACTTGGATCCTATGAGGTCGAGCATCTCGTCGGCTGGGTTCTTGGCCTTGGGGTCGCGCTCCTTGACAAAGGGGAAGTCTACCACTTGCTCGACGGTCGGGAGGAGAATGTCAGAGTTCATGCCGAAGCCTCCGACAAGGCCGGCAAAGTCGGCGAACCCGACTGAGAAGAGGGGGCCGTTTAGTTTGACAAAGATAAAGGCAAAAGTAAAGGTATCCTTGTCGTCCTTGTCATCCTGGCTGAACATTTGGCCCAGCGGATCAAGGCTAACAGTCGTGAAATGCTTGCCTCCAAGGCTGCTCTTCTTGACTGTCGCGTATACACCCATGGCTTGGAACGTCCAGGGCTTGAAGCCAACAACCAGGCCACCTGCGTACTTGTCCATGTCCGGATCTGAAGTATCATGGACGAAGCCTCCTGCGACGGTCAACGGCGGCCTGTCTAGAGCAACCAACATCCCCTGGAGGCCTAATGCAATCTTGTCGGGAGGCGGTGGCTTGGAGAGGCTGTATTCTCCGCCAAACGGCACCCCCAGGCTGAAGCCGAGGAGGCTGAGGCCAACAGGGCCCATCAGCAGACTGGCGTCGAGCGTGATGCCCAGCATGCCCTCCTTGTACCATAGACCAATGTTCTCAACGGAGAGGGGACCCATCTTGATCTTGAATGGTGCCTTGGTCCCCTTTTGAGCACCTGCGGCGTCTAGCGGTGCTAGCTTAGACTCGAGACGGTTTCCATTACGGCTTCCTTCGAGGAGCATTTGCTTCGGAGCTTCTTTCTTGGTGCTGAACGCATGATCCAGCACAATCTCGCTCTTCTGATTCCTCTTAACCACCACGACTAGATGTGAGCCTGCCGTGATGACTGTCTCTGGCTTCTCTTCCATCGTGTTTGGGGGGGCATCTCTCTTGGGCTTCTTGTTGGACTTGAAGAGAAGCAAGTCCTCCTCTTGCATATCCGCATTGCTCATCAAGCACACCTTGAGATTCTCGTACTCCTTATTCGTGATTCCCAGCTTGTATCCAGCCTTGGGCTCTGGAGTCGTGTCTTGCACCCACATGAAGAAGAGCTGCTCCCAAGGGCTGTGGATGGTCGCGTTAAAGGCCGGGACATCCACAGACACCTTGCTGATCATGGCCTTGACGATTCGTTTGGTAGCGCCGCCCTTCTGTCTCATCTGCAGGAACCACAGCGAGATGTTACCGATGCTCACAAGCACCGCCAACACGCGTAGGCCACCCTTGCTCGCGTATATCACTCTCAGCGGCTTGTCGCCCCTGTCACCCTTGAGTTCGGCATCGCGAATGGCCGACGGTAGCAGCATCAGGGTCTCGTCCTCGATAAATGCCGACAAGACTTGTCCGATCTTGGCTGTCTCGCCAAGCTTGTTCTCTGCTCCGAGGCCAGCGCTTAACACCCAATCTTCAGACCCTCGGTTCCGGTAGTTGAGCTCCAGCTTGGCAACATCACCGAGACTCAGCTGCCCGGTGAAGGTGAGCTGCTTTGCCGCGCTGCTGCCCTTGGTGTAATGGTACTCGACCTGCACAAAGTCGACATCGATCTTGCCGAGGAAATCCTTGAGCGCGCCTCGGTCGTCTTTATGCCAGAACCCCACGAGGTGCATCATGTTGAGCTGGCTTGCGCTCGCAGAAAAGGCCCAGTTTCCCTTGTCATAGGTCACCTGGCCGTGCAAATTGACCGAGTTGAGGTCTTGAGTATCAAAGTCTTCCTCTTCGTTGAGCCCGCCTAGGTACAGCTTTACGGCGACCGCCAGACGCAAGGTGAAGCCAGCGGAGGCAGGGTCTGTGAGGCCCCATGCGTAGGATGCGTCAATTTCCAGGTTCTCGAGTGCAATGGGTGGAGGCTATGTTTCGATTGGCTTGTCTGGCGCAGGACACCGGATTGCGCCTTTGAACCATACTTTTACTTGGGAGATGCCAATCTCGCAGTTGTAAATCTCGGTCGGGATGCCGGCGGGAATGTCTGCGATCTTGTCTGCCTTGGTTGACAGCAGTCTCTCGAGATTGAGTGTTCGAAGCTGGTTTGCAGGATCAAGCGGCGTGATTGGCTTGAGAATCTGGTATTCTTCGAACTCTGGAAGAGCGTGGTCATACTGAGAGAACGGTGTGCTGGGTGTGACTGGATGAAGAGTCTTAGTCGAGTTCCTTCAGAGTGTAGACGAGGCACTTACCAGCCCAGAGCTTGCCCTTTAGGTAAACGCCTGCAACTTTAGACCAGCCAAATGTGAATAGGAATACAATTGGCATCTGTTCAAGCGAAGTGGTTGGTTTGCCAATCGTCAAGCAAGCCTCGATGTGAACCGATGCCGAATGCACGCCGGATATCTCGCCCTTATCGTTCAGGTCCAACATGAGCTCGATCCGACGAGGCATTATAGAATCCTTATGTAATGCGCCATCATCCTTAGACGATGTTTTGAACCTTTCAACAAGGTCCAGATCACCGAGTCGGAGTGATTTCGACAGCCAATCGGCAATATCTCCCAGCGCACCGTCAGGGCCCGCCATCACCCGCAACTCCTTCTTCGTCTTGGGCTTCTTCACCGTCAGACTAACAGAGACCTTGTCTTCGGACAGTTCAATGCAAGCGTCAAAGGCGAGGTTTATCGTCGGCACCGAGAGTTGGCAGAGGAATGCAATGCCGCTTTCGCAATTCATCACATCTGCCTTTGTGCCCAGCCCGAACGAGGCCTTCTTCCGCGCAATGACGAGCATCTTGTCAACGTGTATCGTGTCCGTGAGCTTTAGGAGCCATTCACTCATAGAGGTGGTAGAGGCTGCGTGGAATTGTAAACGCATATGTGTTCGGTATTCCATGCCCGGGCGGAACCAGAGGACGTTGCGAAAGTCTTCCTCTGTGTCCAACTTGAGCGAGACACTACCTGCGATCAGCTGCAATGTCGGAAATAGGTCCAGGTCCAGTCCGATAAAGTCTGCGAGCTCTGTGAGGTTGGTTTCGATGGGTGCGTCCAGCTTATTCAGTCCGTAGACGATCGTGCGTCGGCTGATGAGCATGTTCGTCAGGGCAACAGGAGTTACCGCAGTGCCGTCCTCGTCTGTCCGAGAGAAGGCATGCTCGGCGCCTTTGCCCGAATCCATCTCGAGCTTGCGACCACCAAACGGGATGGTGATGGCGAACAGAGGAAGAGTGTCCTTGTCCAGCTCCCACTGGCTGGTGGTCATGGTCACTGCGTAGCCTGCTGGGTACTGGGTCTTGTCGTCGTCGGACTTGGACAGGCAGAACCGACCAAGCCAGTGATACCAATCGTCATCAACGGCAAAGGATACAGGTGTATTGACCGTGGGGACAGAGGCCAGACTGAACACCTCGTAGTGTAGGGTGTCGACGAGACCGAACAAGGGGTGTTCCTTGCGCAAAGCCACGACCTTGGCACCATCGGGAAACCTCTTCTTCTGTTGGATGATGTTTTCCGAGACGATGTAGACGGCGGCTTCCCTAATGTGGATAGGGATGCTGCGGCGTAGGATGACAGGCTGAGGAGCTGGCTTCCTCGTCTTCACAAGGGCCCCTTCAAGTTCGTCCCAAGAGTCG
This sequence comes from Fusarium nematophilum, assembly GCA_033030565.1. Lineage (NCBI taxonomy): Eukaryota > Fungi > Ascomycota > Sordariomycetes > Hypocreales > Nectriaceae > Fusarium > Fusarium nematophilum. Next base: position 42,448 of record JAVIXY010000108.1, read on the forward strand.
TCTGAATCTGAACTGGATTCAATATAGACCCAGGAATCACATCTCTGGTGAGAGCGCAAGTATTTGGACTTGTCCCTGACGGGCTCTTCTAGATGCCCGAGCTCCTTCTCGCTTGGCCACTTGGGGTTTCCATAGTAGAGATCAATCTGTCGTGGTTGGTCGTCGCCCAGAAACGGGTATCTCTTGAAGCGGTTGAGGTCCGGCTCATCAGCATTCGCAGCCGTCAAGGCCGCAAGAGTCGGGGTCGCCAACACTCGATGGATGGTGCCTGCGCTTCCGTTCACGACAGTGTAGTTGCGGCCAAGCATCTCGACACGACCATTGGCCGCGTAAGCGAAAGGGGCAGAGACAACATCGATAGCCAGGGGCTCTTTCATGGCAGTGGCCGAGACGTCCTTCTTCATAGGGCCGAATAACCAATCGAGGCCAGTCGACACAGTCTGGTACTGGTCCTCGGCATCCGCGGAGGCCAAGCTCAGGTTGCTCATGATCTGGTAGGTCACCTGGCACACCTTCTGCTTGATGGCGTCGTCTTTGGGCTCTTGGCCAAAATGTTCCTGCTCCCACTGCTGTTTCCTCTGCTTCATGATCTCGATCGGGGACTGGGGTTGGTTGACCAGGCCCAAGCGGTCTCGCTCTTCGTTGACAATCACCATCACTCCGTTGATCCAGCCTATCAGGTTGTTTGGATTGGTGTCGTCGAGCATCTTGATGCTGAACCTCTTTTGGACAAAACGGTTCCAGTCGTCCAGGACGAGGTAGGCTGGCCACTGGCAAGGGAAGAAGGGTTTGTACCGGCCAGGATATTTCAGGCTCACCCACATGTACCACACGTCCAGTGCAAACGTGATCTCCCAGCCTTTTCGCCATTGTCAGCATGGAGTCATATAGATGGTAGGGTAGTCTCACGAGGGTGTCCATACTCCTCACCCGCCGACACAACAATGTTGCGTGGGAAAAAGTCGACAAAGTTCTTGAGGGGGTTCGAGGTGGACGCTCCGTGGTGGCTCAGCTTCATGGACACGACGGGGCAGTTGTGGTTCGCGTCACCCATCCAGTCATTCAGCCGTAGTTCCAACAAGTCATGTGCGTCGCCGGCAAAGTAGTGAGAGATGTGAGGTCTGCCGTTGACCAGCTCGTCCCAGACGATGATCAGTGCTATGCTGGACATGTTCTTCATCGTATAGTTGGTGATCCCAGCCGCCTTCGGGTTGAGGTCCTTGTGGTTCACTGCAATGCAGTACATGGCGGGCCATGTCTGCTGAGAGTAGATGTGTTCGATGGGTTCTCTGATAGGGTTGGCCTGAAGCAGCATGTCCAGGGATCCCATCTGGTTCCAGTGCTGCTGGGTCATCATCACGTCTTCGTAATTCTGCCTGAGGATATTCCGACCCAGCAACCACTCGGGGCCTACCCGCAGCTGCAACAAGTCCTTGGCACCAGAGAACGGCGCATCCTCGATGAACTTTCGAAGCGTTTGCTTGCCGCCCTGGTAAGTGTCGAACCCCCAGCCCGCTACCTCGTTGCCGAGCCCGTTGGGCCAGTACGGAGCATACAAGAAGCTCTGGGGAGGACCGTGGGAGAATTGAGTATCTTTGCCGTACCTCGCTCGCGGGATGATGATCTTGCCTGGGTTTCCTGGATTGGCACCACGGCTCAGGGACACCTGGTCGGATAGAAACTTCAGGACGCCCTCGTAGTGATCGCCGTCCCAGTGCGTGATGATGAATGCGTCAAACCTGAGGTTCCCGTCGGGCAGGCAGTAGTACTGCTTCTCAATCCAGTAGATGGTGTCTTGCATGGACTGTGAAGCAGCCTTGCGCCCTCCGTCGATGAAGTAGACGTAGAGCGCAGTGCGCCTTTCAGGGGTCTCGTTTCGAGGGCCGACGGAGAGGACGTGGATGGCCCCGTCTCCAGCACCGACGTTGACGTGATACGAATCGATCTGATAGTGGGCCATGCTGGCTATGGTGATGCAACGGCATCAAGTGTTCATCCAATGACGGAGTAACTCGCGTGCACCTGCGATGCATAGAGCGGCTTGTCGTCCTTATCAGTGTCGTAGTAAAAGTTGTCGATGATGGAGAAGACATTGGAGCAATGGGGCTGGAAATCAGGGAACAGCTCGTTGGACGATCCCATCAGCTGCAGATTGACCCTCTTCTTCCTCGTGTCCTTGTTTCCATTCTCCGGTGCCGTCTCCGTCCATTCTCGAGCGTCTATCTTGTCTCCGACAAAGATCTCGGCCTGCTTCTCCAACACTTTCCCGCCCTTCGTGTTGTCTGAAGGGCTCACGAATGGTGAGACGTTAACCTGCAGGTCCAACTCGGGCGCCAGTTCGTCCCTGATCTCGCCCTTGCTCCATTCGCCGTCCAGGGTACAACAGCGATCGCTCTCCACGATCCATCCCATCACAGGCTTCAGGACTTTTGCCGCTGCTGGTGGCTGCACCTGGTCCAAGTCGTGGATGTGCCGCACGACAAGCCATCGCGTAGGCGGCTCAGGGAACACGGGCAATCCCTTCTTGTCGCTGTCGCCCTCGCTCGTGGCAGCTGTGCCGCTGCGGTAGATCCGAGGGATGGTCCAGTGGAGGTAGACGCCTCTGCGGTTTTCGCGGCGCTTGCCAGTCCCCAGGTCGGTTATGCGAGAGTTGTTTTCAGCCGGGGCGGCATTGTGCAGGTCGATGTCGTAGAGAACATCAGACTGGAGATAGGACTTGTCCAGGCGGAGGAACGAGTAGTTGGGCTGGGATATAGGCGCAATCTTGGCCTTGCCTTTGCCGCCGCGGCACGCCTTATCGTTGAGGATGAAGGCTTCGAGTTTGACGGGGATGAGCACGTTGTCGTCTGTCATGGTTGTCGCTGGTCGAACGGCTCGGCACCGACATCCTTGTCTTCTCCGTCAATAGTCTCGAGCGCTTGCATCTCAGCTGGCCACTCTTTAGCTTCATCCGGGGGGTGAATCGGTGGAGCATGAAAGCACAGGTATCTTGGAAGTACCTTTCTTTTTGGGCAAAATGGCCCACAGGTTTATGATAGAGGGAGCCGTACCCAGGTCCGATGTAGACAGACTTCTTCTACGAGGTCCGATTGCCTGCTGTATTAACTCTTTTTATCGAGTTTCTAATCGCTTGAAGCCCATCGTCTAGGTTCTCAAAGAGACCATCGCAGCATCATGTCCCTCCGCGGTCAATACCGCCACCTCACCCTCCGCCATGAGCGTCACCTCCTAAACGACACCAAGCCAGCCCTCAAGCCAGGCGAGGCGCGCTTCCTCTCATACTCCCTGCCATCACTGGACGCCGGCTAGTACAACCTGAAGATAAACCAGACTGTGTCGCCTCCTTCTGAAGATCCTCGCCACAATACATCGCCGCCCGAGAAAGCCGTGCCCGCTGAGCGCAAATTCGAAGTCATGGCGCCCCAATGGGCTCTCGGCGCCGCAGAGGACAGCGCAGCATCGGCGGGTGAAGGTGCCGACGAGTCTGCAGTCGTGCTGTCCGTCTTCCCAGCTCCGGGACACACGGCGCCGTCCTTCACAACGCTTCCGCACATGGTCCTCCGGGATCCTCAGATGCCGTGGGTCCGTAGGGTGTCAAAGAGTGGCCCTGAGCCAGGCAAGACGGCTGTGCCGTGGTTCGCTCTGCTCGTCTTTACTCCGGACGAGCTCGAATTGCAAGAGGAGGAGCGGCAATCCTTCTTCGCACACGTGGGTGCCAAGCTCAACGATACGCTGGGCTGGGACACGACTGCCAGCGACGTTGAGAGCATCAGGGACCAGGCAGTCGGCAAAAATCGACTGGCCAACTTCATACCGAAGCCAAATCTGCTCGACAAGAATGCCAAGACCAAGACCAGCGTCATTGCCATCCGCAGCCAGCTGTTCAAGGGACTCTTTGTCAAGAAGAAAGATACCAAGGAAGAAGCATCTTTTGACGTGGCTCCCTTTCGCTTCATGTCGCATGTGCGCACCGTGGCAACCGACGGCACCATGTCAGATTCAATCGCTGAAGAGGACGTGGCGAGTGGCAAGGCCGGCACAGCTACCTTCAGCATCGTCGTCTCGCACCGCCTGGGACCAGACAATGTCGACGTGCCCACGCCTGTGCTTGCACACCTGGTATCGCTACAGGGGATCGATAGACAGCCAGTCAGCTTGTTGGACGGCAAGGAGCGTGTTCTCATGACCAGTCTCTACAGCTGGACTTACACTGCGCTGCCCCCGGACTCGATCGACCTCCGGACTGCCCTGAGGCATCTGGGCAGTAGAGCTGGCGGTTTATCAGTGCTGCGCTCCGACCATGTTGAGGACAAGACAACTAGTAACGGTTCCGATGACGACGTCGCAGCCATCGTCACAAAAAGGCAGCAGGACGGATATACACTTGTCCGTCATCGAACCGTGACTGGCGAACAGACGGCGGCCATGTACCGGGGGCCATTGGTCCCGACGCGTGTCCCCTACCCGCTGAATCCGAAAGTGTCGTTTCAGTCCAACTTTGGAACGGATCTACAGATCTTGGACCCGGATCTAGGCCTCATGGACATTTCATACTCGTCGGCCTGGCAGCTGGGCAAGACGTTAGCCATGGGAGACCGCGCCTTCACAGCTGCGCTTTCAAGACTACGTACAAAGATACATGGCCAAGCAATAGAAGAAGCCAGAAAGGACATTCACAAGCGACTCCGGGTGGCAGCTTCATCGGAGACGCAGACCTCTCAAACAACGTACCTACCTCGAGACGAGCTCGTTGCCGATCTGCCCAATGTCATCGAGGCACTGAACAGCCTTAATGCCTCTGTACACGCCACAGGAAGTGCATTATCAACCAACCGTTGGCGCAGAAGAGAGCCCGTCGAGGCCCTTGACCTGTTCAGCCTGCATTCGCCGCACATCTTCAGCCAGATACATGATCGCGCCGTCATCATTGCCGGAGCGTCCGCCGAGTCTACAGACGGCGGACCGTACAACTACCACAGCGTGCCAAAGAACACAGACTACGCCGTAGTTCAAGAATGGGTGCTCGACCGCTTGCACCTCGGAGGTGTACCGGCACACTACCTGCTCCCTGACCCTTCACACATGCCCCCGGAGTCCCTGCGCTTCTTCCACGTCGACACCAACTGGACGGATGCGCTCGTGGACGGTGCACTCAGCTTGGCGAACCACGTAGCTGACGATCCGCCCGAGGACTTTTGTCGAACGGCGATCAAGGCGGCTCTGAACCGGTACTTTAAGACGCCCCTGCTGGGCGACTACTGCCAGCAGATGCCGTCCTACGACTTCTTCTTCCGCAGCCAGCTCCTCGTGCAATTTCCTGATCTGGCAGTGAGCGCCGAGTTTGAAGAGCAGTTCCGGACAGATGAAGACTGGGCTACGGTTAAGCCAAAGGCACCGATTCTTGTGCAGCGCAAACTGGCTACTGATATCATGCTCGTATTGTTCGACCGTGAGCCACCTGGTCTTGTTAGTCTCAAGTTTACCCTACCCGCACATCAGCAGACGTTCATCGCGGCGGCGAGCTTCCACCCCCCCGATGAGACCCGTCCAGCGCCCATGGTGGAGATTGTGCACAAGAAGATCTATGCGCTGGATCCGGAGAGAGATCCTGCTCGACCTGACCCGCGGCCTGGAGACGACGAGAGAACTAGGGCGTTGTTGACGAAGGAGTATCTGCGAGATGAGCTCTTTGATTGGGAAACAAGAACGCTGAGAATTCAGGATTATGCAGAAAAGGTCCATACAACGTTGCAGGGCCTCATGCCGAAAACGCCAGACGTGTCGGAAGGCCACTACACGGAGGATGTGCCCACGGCGTCGGTCTTTGCCCTGCAGTTGAACGAGCCCATCTACACCCTCGTCATCAATGCTCGAGGTCCGGCCAAAGACTCTCTGTCTGACTGGCACGTCCTCAGCCCTCCGTCGACATTCGCCTTCCACCCACCAGAGTTCCCGACTGAGAAATACACACCCAAGACTCCCCTTCCTGAACCCGTCTCAACCCCTACTTTCACTCCTGTCAAGCTCCTATCACTAGAGCAAAGGCCGCTCGCAACAAATACATTCACGTCATCTGCGGCAATCCGGGCCAAACCACCTCCCCATGCTACAGACCAGCCTCGATTCAACTTCTCCATCCGCCCGATCAACAGACCTCCGCCAGACTTTGTCCCGACCAACCGCCGCGTGCTCAGCGACCTCATCTTCAGCATCACCGTCCCGGACGATCTGTCCCCGTGGAACTACCGCCTCATGCAGCTCGACATCTATGTCCAGATCGGCGAGGTCAAGGACATTACTGACCCGGACGACGTTGATACTTCCCGCGCGCTGATCAGCAGCGAGGGGGAAGCCGGTCCGCCACCTACCATGCTCTCGAATCTGCGGTTCAATGTGCTGCGCACGTGGGATACAGAGGAAGGATTCTTGAAGCTGAGGGTGATACCGAGGACGTCTTTGGGCGTCACGATGAAGACGCTGCGGGAGGCGAGCTTCTTGCTGCCGATGGCGACGGTCGTTCCCTGGGATGTGCCGGAGGGGAAGTTGTACCCGTCCAAGGTGAGGGTGAGGTCCTTGATGTATGCTCCGACTACGGATACCCCGTTCAATTATCAGCACGATACGACGGTCTATTTGGGGAGGGAATAGTTCGCGAGAAAGAAATGGTGTCAGCGTAGGAGGTAGCCGCATTTGAATAGCTGATCCATGCCAAAATGCGGATTTCTACATTCTGCATCTCCGTCCCATGTCAGCATCCTTGGCATCTCCGTCCTATTACCAGCCCCGCATCTCCATCTCCGGACATTTGTATCTCATGCGGGGCCGTGCGGTCCGGAATGCCATCACCCCATATCTGGGACCACCAATGACGCGAGATGGACTTTGGATGTTTAGCATCATGGGGACATATAATCGCGCTTCCTTCAGACCGAGATTGAAAGAGTCGTATGACAGCTTGAAGCTGGGGCTAATTAAGCAAAAACGAGTAATAGTGGTGAGTATCTGCAAAGAGTCGAGTTTCGGTCCTGTTGCTCCATGACTCCAGAAAACCAACCAGGTTTCCAAAGTCCCATCCAGAACCCATCATTCAATAAACAAGCAAGAAAGAAAAAAAAAGGTCAAGACCAGGAAACTCCCCAAGATGTCATATCCTCAGCCCTTTGCCCTTGCGCCCGCCCGTTTCATGGGTACCTGAATTGCATCACAAAAGTTGACCCGTGGTATCAAAACCCTCCCCATAATGAGCAATCTTGAGAAATTCTCCATGCGAACCCCATGTTCCAGAGAGACACGCGTAGTTTCATTCCCCAAATGCCTTCCCTCCTCTTGACCGTGGACACAAAGCGACCCCAGAATATCTCTTCAACAACCGGGGCAGTTAGGCCATCTGGAAAAAACCGTTCCAGGTTCAGAAACCTATCGAGAAAAATAATCCATGTGTGAGTGGTGTGACAGAGGCATGGACTATCTTCTGCCGTGTGTCCAGCTCAGCAGAGCAGACAGCCCCTTGCCCGTCTGCCCTGCAGAGCCCAGGTCCTTGTCGTGATGGGCTCGTCGCGTGGTCGTGTATCACGACCAACACGCAAGCCGAGCGCGCATTTCACCGCTGCTGTTGGGCATATCTTCGCGATGGCTGAGGTGGCCATCTTGCGAGTTTAGACACGCCTCAGGCCGCGGCCTCGAGAGAAGCACCCTATCAGTCGGTCAGTATTAGGGATCCATACAAGGCTGTGGAAGGGATCCAGGTTCGAGCCACGTACAATCACACTGCAGTCTGTCAGCATCCGATTCTCCTGCAGTCTTATCAGGGCCAACTTACGAAAGAGGATGAGGACCCCTCGTTGTGGATGAGGCAGTATCCGCCGCAGCACTTTCTGCAGACCTTTTGCGTGCGCTCGATGCAATCGTCACACTATCCAGTTAGCATGGCGTCAACCCAGACACAATTCAAGGGAACAAACATTCATGCCGCATTCCCAGCAGCTTCGAGAGACGTGTGCCTAATCCATCATGTCAGCGTCATGTGCAGTGAAAGGGACAAGGGAACCGGGAGGATTGTTCGTCGTCTCGGAATCATCACCATCAGAGCAGATAATTGCATACAATTTCGGGGGTCCCGCTGAACCAGCTGTTGGCCCAGCTAATTCGGCCTTGTTCCCGGTGCACAGCTTACAGGGGTGCTCTTCGTTTGGATGATCCGGCGTCCGACCGTGCAAGCTTTACAGAGACCGTCTCGTACCTTGGCTTTGTTCCAGTTGGGTGCGGCGGCGGTCACGGCCGGCGTCTCGTGGTCCAGCGAGTTCCAGCTTCCCCCGTCGTACTCGACCACCATGACGCTGGGCTCCACGGCCAGGCCGTGCCCGTGGCCAAAAGGCTGGTAGCACTCCTCGCACCACCACTTGTTGCAGGTGACGCAGAACCTGTCGCGGAGGCAGTCGGCGCACCGGGCGGCAAAGGCCTCGCCCCCGGGCCGGGGTGTCGTGGCGGCCCGCACCGACGACGAGAGGATCGGCGGCGGGGACAGCAGCGGGAGGCAGGACTGGTGGGTCTGCCCGGCTTCCATGAGGCCCTCGGGCGACTTACCGCAGGATGCACAGCCGCCGACGGCGAATGTGGCGATGGCGGGCGGGCTGCATGCCGAGGAACGGAACCCGGGGAGCGTCTTGCCAAAGGCGGGCGAGGTTCTGTGGCGGGGGCCCTGGCAGAGGACGGCGTCGAACGAGATGAGGCCCTGGCAGGCGAGAAGGCACTGCGCCCAGTCTGCGTCGACGGGGTTGCTCAGCATCCGGCCCTTCCTGGACCACCAGGCGTCGGCGTCGTCATGGGCGTTCTTGGGGGGCCTGTCGGGCTCCTTGGACCCAAAGACGTAGAGGGCTTTGAGGCGCGGGGCGCCCTCGGGCCGCGACGGGCGGCAGGCGTAGGCGAGAGCGGCGCGCAGCTTGCCGTGGTTGAGGTTGGCGACGTCGCGGATGGAGAGCATGCGCACGCTGTAGGTCGGGTCGTTGATGATCTCGTGGCACAGCTCGGCCGTGACGGAGAGGCCGTCGAGAATCAGGGATTGGACATTGCGGAGGATGTCTCGCTGGCGGAGGGTGGAAAAGATACCCCTCAATGGACCTGCGTAGAAGCTACAATTGAAACTGTAAGCTAGGGGTCCATCATGATACTAATAAAAGTGGCCATGATGCGCTAAGAGCGCAGGCGAGAAAATCCACTCACTCATCCTCAGTCAAGTACTCGGAAAGCTGCACATTGCGCCAGACGGAAGGGCTCCGCTCAACGTCGTGGCTGTCAGTGGAGCCAAAATGCGCAGTCTTGACGCGGGTGAGGTCGAGATGACGAAAGACGCCGGGGGTCTCGGTGAGGAGGTAGCGCAGGTCGCGGCAGGTAGCGGCGAGGTTCAGCAGGCCCGAGACGGGGAGGTAGGGGAGGGTGTTGCGGAGGACGAGGGAGTTGTAGAGGGCGTCGAAGAGGGTCAAGCCCTTGGGTTGTTGGATCTGGGGGATCTCAGCGCGCGTTTGGTGGTCGACGATAGCTTGGTTCATGTCAGGCTGGCGAAGGTTGCATTAGGAGGGATGGGGGAATAAATGAAGGACAGCCCAACTGGCAAGGAGGGCTAATGGGGGGTTTTGGGGGGTTAAGGAAGGTTGAATATGGAGAAGGAGAAGAGAGGGAAGAGAAAGGCCATCGCATGAGGCGGACGAGGCTGTTATTAAGATATAGCATCATCTATTTTTTTTGCTGTCTTATTTAGTCCCGCCTCACCAGAAGCCAGATTGTCCGACCCAAGCCATCGCCCATGCGAGCGGCCAGGGCGGCAACCATTCGCTGGGATAAAAGCATGGATGGTCTTGGGAGGGGGGAAGATGGCCCGGGATGTTACTTTGGTAGGGGGGAGGTGTGGCATCAGATCCATGACAGGATGGGATGGAGATGAGATTGGATTGGCGAGGCTAGGTTCTAGGTTGCGCCTGTTGGGAAAGCTGATGAGGGGGGCAAGGAGTGGATGGATCAGTTGAGCGAGCTACAAGCTGCGAGAGCTTTACTGTAGAGCAACCTTCAATAGACCTACCCAAACCGCCGGAGAGTGGGGGGCAGAGACACGGCAGAGAACACCCGGTCGGACCGGAGAGCCATGATAATGAGATGCGCCCGTTGGAGGAGCACAAGCACAGTACCGTTACAGCACAAAGAAATGGAAATAGAAAGGGGCGCGGTTCTATGAGATCGGCCCGTGAGCAGATGAGTGGAGATGTTGAGCACAGTTCACCTGAGCAGGTAGGTAGAGCAGACAACAAAAGTACGGCCGTCTTGTTTCATGGTCAAACAGAAGCCGGCTGATATCCTGACGAGATGGCATCACCCATCTTATCGCTCGACACGGCATCCCAAGAGGCAACTCCGCCGCCCGGAAGGCCAGTTTGGGCTTGGGAGCTGTTAACAGGGCGAATGGGCGCTCAAGACGTAATGTGATGACGCTGCACGATTCCCCATGTCGGCCCTGTCGGATCTCCCTTGTCCGTTCCCTTTGAGCAGTGGCCCCAAGGAGCCTCCCCCCATCAAGGGTCCTCTTCTCTCAGCTTGGGGATCATCCTGTGCCACCCCCGCCACTTTTCGCTATTTCGGCCCCGTCGGCGCGTTGAGCGAAGCTGTGATCACTTTTTTTTTCTGAAGGGTATGCTCAAAAAAAGTTCTTGAGAGGGGAATAGGTCTGGCGGCTGAAGTGGTTGGATGCTGGATAGGCCAGTGGGCTATGCTTTTTGTGTCACATGCCACGCAAATCCCACCTGGAACATACAGCTGGTGCAAGCATTGTTAATGCAGCGGTCAGAGGTCGTGGTGTTGTTGGTCTTGTCCCCCGGACATTGTATCCCAGCAGTGTGTACGATTCAGGCGTTACATCTCCAGGCGCTGTGTTCAGGCCTTGAGCAACACGCCGGCTTGAGACGGCGAGACGCCTCAGGGGGGAGGAGAATAAGGTCCAAGACCTTGAAATCAAGCTTGACCTGATCAACGTACCAGAATCCGGGTCTGCTCGCAGATCGTACCAAGCTCGGGCAAGTGGGGCCAAGACAAGCCAAGCATCCAGCCTCAACATGGTCTCTGCTGGCCGTGCGCTTGTGAGATTCTGGCAATCTCGCAAGGGATGGAGATCCGTGACTGTAACTGAGGCTGCTAATAGATTACGCTGTGACTTTAATTAGTGAGTTTGGCTTTTTGTTTGTTACCTTCGCTGCCAATCTCTTCCCCACGTTGCGTGTATCTCATCTCGTCTTAACCATATCGTCCTTGCCCAATCTCCACCATTGACTCTGCTTCGCGTCCCGGCAGATGCATTTTCATCGTGGCCGTGCTGCATTCTCCGCGTCTCAGAATTCAGAGTTCTGACATCTCTGTGGGGAACAACGTCAAACAAGGTGCTTCTAATTCTGAATAAAGCGAGGCAAACCGGAGATTCCTGACATCCTTTCTCCCCGGAACAAGGATGAAGCAAGTTTATACCGACGCCCGTTTCGCCTGAGTAATGTGCCAGCAGAGCAAAAGACGACGAGCTGACGAAATTGCAAGGCGATGATCGCCCCTGGCACGTCTTACCGCCAACAATGTTTGATGCCATCGAATCTCGAGACTCACAGACTCGTACCCCCTCTGAGGCCTCCTTGTCCATTGGGTCGGGTTTCTTTCCGGCGCGCGCGCAGCAATGTCCGGGCGTTTTCACCGGTGTTACTCCATTTCGAAACGGCATCAAGATATCCAGCGCCCTCAGAACTGAGGTTGCAATATGCCATTGCGTTGTCAAAACACCTTGCCAGTTCCGTCGCTAGCCTTGCTGTACGATGCCAAGGCGTTCTCTCCACGCATGCACGACCGGATGCTCGATGTTTGGGCCGGCACGCAGGATGCACCATGTCGTTGGTGAGAATCCTACGGTTCGACATGGGGTTCGGGAGTGGCGGACATTCGTTAGTCCGGCCTTGCTCCGGCCTCAAGTTAAAGTGGTTTGCGTGAGCAAGGATTATGTAAGGCAGCCTCTCGGCACGTGATACTACAAGGGACCAGCCATCGTGCTCCAGGCGACGCTGGAAGAACGTCACCGAAGCCGCTGACTGAGCATCGCCGCTCGCTTCACAGCAATACCGCTCTTAAGGGCTGATGTGCTGCCGTCATAGCAATCATGCTGAATACACGATTATATTTTTCTCGTCCATTAAATCCATGATAGGAGGGGATTTTGTTGACATTTCAACTTCAACCTCCTCTCCCCCACACTCCAGACTTAAGAATCCCCCACCAAAATTGTTGCCCCCAGCCAGAGCATCAACCAGTAGATGGCGTGGAACATGGAGGAGCCAGCTCCCTTGCAATGGGCGGGCGCGTTCCCAGTCGTACATCCTTCCGCCGTAGCGACCAAGAATCTACGAGGCGACAAGATCCTCCTCCCACAGTCCGCCCTCGAACAGCTCCTCGCCGCTGCGCGATCCCGACCCTCGACGACCACCACCCGCTCAGACCCTTGGTCATATGCTCCCCGGAGCGATGCCGACAGCGCACAGCAGCTCCCGAACCCCCTCATTTTTCGCCTTGTCAACCCGAAGAATAACAATGCCGTCTTTGCTGGCATCAGGGAGTTTAGCGCATCAGAGGGGACCTTGGGCTTGAGCTCTTGGCTGACGGACGCTTTGGGCATTCAAGAGGAGGAATTCTTGCCATTTTCGCAAATGGATGGTGTGGTTGACAGGGACCCAGCACATCTCCAAGATGGGGACATGGAAATCGACGGTGTCCAGGTCAAGGTGGAGGCACGCCAGCTGCCCAAGGGTACCTATGTTCGACTCCGGCCTTTAGAGGCGGGATATAACCCGGATGACTGGAAACCGCTCCTCGAACGACAGCTCCGAGAGAATTTTACCACCCTCAGCAAAGGCGCCATGTTGGCTGTAAAAGGCGCGCGTGGGGAAGAGTTCAAACTGCTGGTGGACAAGATCGCCCCTGAAGGAGATGGAATCTGCGTGGTGGATACAGATCTGGAAGTCGACATTGAGGCTCTGGACGAGGAGCAGGCTCGAGAGACGCTGAGGCGCATCATGTCGACGCAGCGGGGAACAAGCAGCGGCAGCTCCACAGGCGGAGAGATTGACATTTGGAAGCCGGTTGACGGTCAAGTACTCGAGGGCGAATATGTCGACTACATCCTACCATCGTGGAATCGATCCCAGCCCCTGTCTATTGAGTTGGCGACTGGACAAGAAGACGCTCTCGATCTATTCGTCACACCAAAATCTTCCCGGCAACGAGCACCTCCCCGAGAAACGACCCACGTGTTTGGCGACTTCTCGCCAGCAGTTAACGGGACCAAGACCATCGTGATCAGTCCCACTAATATCGAACTTGAAGGAGCTGAGCAGATCTTGATATCCGTCCATGGCTACAAGCACCCTGAAGCCGGGGAGGGGTCCACAACAACGCCATACACTCTACGAGCCAGGGCGGGCGTGCAAGATGGAGCTCAACCTGAATCCAACGGGGTCAACGGACAGGAGCACTCTCCGGACGACCAGCAATGCAGCAACTGCTTACAGTTTGTTCCCAAACGAACCATGGTCCTCCACGAGAGCTTCTGCCGGAGGAACAACATTGTGTGTCCCGACTGCAAGTCGGTGTTCAAGAAGGGCTCTGCGGAGTGGGAATCACACTGGCACTGTGAAAAGGACGGCGCCTTTGGAAACTCGACATTCAGCAAAGTAAAGCACGACGACATTTTCCACACGCAGCGCCAGTGCCCTCACTGCGAATTCTCCTCCAACTCACTCGCCGACCTGGCGCGGCACCAGACCAGCATCTGCCCCGGGAAGCTCATCCTCTGCCGGTTCTGCCACCTCGAGGTCCCGCAAGAAGGCGACCCCTTCAACCCGAGCCCGGAGGTGGTCCTGTCTGGCCTGACGGCGCACGAGCTCGCCGACGGCACGCGGACGACAGAGTGCCACCTCTGCGATAAGATCGTCCGCCTCAAGGACATGGAGACGCACCTGAAGCACCACGAGCTAGACAAGGTGTCCAGGCTGAAGCCGCCCGTCTGCCGCAACGCCAACTGCGGGAGGACCATGTTCGGCGTCGGCTCGAGGGGCCAGGTCCGCCAGGCGGCGTCGGACGAGCAGGCGTCCAACGACATTGGGCTGTGCTCGATCTGCTTCGGCCCGCTGTACGTGAGCATGCACGACCCAGAGGGCAAGGCGCTGCGAAGGCGGATCGAGAGGCGGTACCTGGGCCAGCTGATGACAGGATGCGGCAAGACTCACTGCGGGAACATATGGTGCAAGACGGGAAGGGCCAACGCGGCGCTTGAGCCCAAGCCTTCGAGTGCCAGGGAGGTTCTCCCGCTGGTGAAGCCGCTACTGGCTGATATCACCAACATGGATGAGGCGCTGTACTTTTGCGCCGACGAGACGAGTCAGCGGAGCCGCAAGCTGGCGGAGATGGTTGCGGCCGAGGGCGTCTGGGAGCTGGAGTGGTGCGTTGCTGCGGCAGAGGCAGAGAAGGGGAGTTTGGAGAGGATGAGGGACTGGTTACAGGCGTGGGCGCCGACGAGATAGAGGGATATAGATTTATATGGAGGTGATACCATGGAGTTATGGGATGGATGGGTATATGATAACGGGTGTTGAGTGGATATATAGACTGGTCGTTGATATAGAGCATGGGCCTGAATTACTTGGATTATCATATTGTGTTTATTCCCTTCTCCAGCACTGATGATATGCCTCAGCTGCCTCGGAGCAAGGCGTCAGCATGATCTGGAACAACCGGATCGGCAGCTGCAACAACAGCCGGGCTACATCCACGCGAGTACCACATGTTTCAAAACGATCTACGCGGTCAAGTCGGATCCTCGGAAATACGAAGCTTGTGAAGAGTGTCTCCAACAGAAGGGTTTGGGCACCCCGGATGCCTCGGAGACGACAAGTCGCATGATGTCCTCCGCGGACACCGCAGCTGCGAAGAAATTTTGGGCATGCATTAAAGAAGCCAATGACGGGATATCCAGGTCAATCAAGAGAGAGTGCGAAGCAGGGAAAGCCGGCGGGATTTTCTTGGGTTGGGCGGGTTTCAGGGATGGTGGGAAGCTTGGAGGTTGATCCATGACGTTGAGATGGAGCAACAGGTTGAGCTTGACGTTGTGGCATGAAACATGGAACAGCACATGGAAGAAAAAACAACAAGACGTCAGACGCGAATACGGCTGCATAGGCCTTTGCACGCTTCAAAACGCACTCCGTCAGGTTTCCAGGATCCATCAATGGCTAGACTTGTCAAAGTGGAGGTTTTTTTCAATGCTGGCGTGTAGCTCCCCAGCTTCCAGTGGATAGCGCCAGAGGCAAGCCCCCGCAGTGGCTGGAGAAACCCGCCTGAAAGTTTCCATGGCACCTCCGGCCTAGTTAGCGGTTACGACGCCAGCAGCAGCTTCCCCAATCCGATCCAGCGTGGGTGTGAATACGGGGAAATCATTGCCCAATTCTCTCATCCGTCTGTGTCTCTCCTTCGACTCTCTCCATCAACATCATCATTCTTTGGTTCATCTTCAACCATCACGCATCCACTTCCAGTCTTTTTTCCCCCTCATCATACTCCTTCTCAAGACGTTCGACTGTTTCTTGTCCAGCAATCATTCTGGACCCCGTCAACCCCACCATATCCTGTTGACCATTTACCCGCCCGCCTGGCTCGCGGACTCTTTTAGCACCCAAAAGCTTCTAGGTAGGCATTGAGCACGGGCATTTTTGTCCGCCAACAAACACCCGACAGCACGCCAACCAGGGGCCACTTTTTTTTTTTTGCCAGCGACAGCAGCGGGCTACCTCTAGCTAAACTTGCCCGGGCTGGCTATCTAGCCTTCCACTCGGCTCGTGCTACGCCGCTATCCCCAGCCTCCGGGCCCAGCCCAGTCCAGTGACTTGTTCCGCCATATCCATAATATCCCCTCCACCCGCGCCGACCGACCCTTATCATATCGTCGCCGCCTCTCTCCCGCCTCTCGAACGCATCACTCTTGGTCTTGCTCCAACGTGGCAGCATCCCAGCGTTCGAGACTTGCCTCCGCTTACCACCTTCTGCATCTACGATAGGCTCCGCCGAAGCGAAATGCCCTTGGTGATGACCCCCGTCGTCTGACGCCCCTCCCCCATTATCCCACCCACCGCGGGACAGCCGGCCGCCGATCGAGACGAGCCCTCTCTGCTCATATCGCTCAGTGGTATTCTCTTGTGAGCCGACTCGGTCGTTCTAGTCGAGTCTTGCCCTTGAACAGAGACACTCCCGCAACTGTTGAGTTGGAACATTCGATATCGAACCTTATCTCGGTCACCGCTGTTGACACCCGACGGCCACAGCCTGGTCCAAACCAGCGCCGCCGCATAAGACGAGCAGCTTCGAGTGCGCGATCGCACCATCCGGTTATCCTCACACAGAAGCTATCGTCTTCCTGCCCTTCATCATGGGCAACTCGAGCACAAAAGAGGCTCGCCCCGACGGCGATGCCGCCGCCCGCCGCCACTCGACCCCAGGAGACCCGTCAGTCCGCGAACACCTTAGAGAGCCAGGTTCACGATCTACGCGCCGTATGAGCAGAGCGGAGATCAACCTGTTTGGCATGGGCGGCAGTTCCTCCCGCGACCGGGAACGCCAGGATGCGCCATTTGAGCGTCGCGAAACCAAGCAAGAACGAGAAGCTAGGAGGCTCGAAAGGGAACGTGTGGCGCGAGCAAAAGAACGTGAGCGCAGCATCCGCGAGGAGCACGTTGATGGAGGCTATCTGGTCACATTAGGTACCTACACGGGTACCGAGGATTTCAGCAAGCCCGTTGTGAGGCAGCTCCAGGTATTGCCCCCGTCTACAGTCTGCCCTCGACTTGTTGACCCAGCAAGCTGACATGTATCTCACGTGCAGATCGAGAGGAAGATGGCGCCTTTCTGGCGTGGCTTGAATGATTGGTCTTCCAGCTGGGCCGAGCACCAACTGGTCGCCGCAGCCCGTGGGCTCGAAGTCCCGCCCGCCGATGCGCCGCCGGATCCGGAGCTTGTGCCGCGACCTCCGCCTGCCGACCCCGCGTCGTCGACCCAGAACCTACAGAACCTGATGGTGCCCATGGGGCCTAGGACGCTCTCTGTGGCATCAGATCGTAGCGGATCCATTGCGGGATCGAATCTCCCTTCCCCTACGTCGGGCGGTCCGGCCAAGTCGAGTTCGCCATTTAAGCCGCGGGCCAAGGCACTTGCTGCGGCTCTTAGCGTGGGCTCTCGCAACGCTTCCTCTACCGACCTGACGCCCAAGGAAGTGGCTCTACCCCACGATCCGTTCGTCAACGGCCAGCCCATCGAGGTCTTTCTCTACAAGGACGCCGACGACTGTCCCATCTGTTTCCTCTCGTACCCGCCTTACCTCAACCGCACTCGCTGCTGCGATCAGCCCATCTGCAGTGAATGCTTCGTCCAGATCAAGCGCGCCGACCCCCATCTTCCCGAACACCACCCCAACGGCGAGTCTCGAGATCCCACCCAGGGCATCACCCCCGACGACCCGCCCGAGATGCTCATCTCGGAGCCGTCGGCATGCCCCTACTGCCAGCAGCCCGAGTTTGGCGTCACCTACGACCCACCGCCCTTCCGTCGAGGCCTCGTCCTATCCAACATGTCCGGCAATCCCGCATATGGTACGGCCATGTCGTCTCAGAGCTCTCTGAGTAGCACTCTTCCTCCGAACTCGCCGGCGCAAACCGGCCGCAGGCGCGCCCACAGTTTGTCGGCGAATGCGCCGAATGTCATCACCACCGACCGTGTAAGACCCGACTGGGCAACCAAGCTGGCGTCAGCACGAAACCACCAAGCACGCAGAGCAGCTGCCGCCACCGCTCTACATACTGCTGCGTTCCTTATGGGAGGAAACGAGCAGAGATCGATACTAAGGCCCGGCCGTTTCAGTAGGAGGAACACCGGGAACAACAGCGCCAGCGGCAGCGCCCCGAACCAAAGTCAAACGGACGTTCAGAACGACGCGACTGAGGGACCGGAACCGGGTGCCAGAGAATCATCAAGAGGCATACTGGGAGGACGCAGGAGCCGGATGGACGAACTTGAGGAGATGATGTTCATGGAAGCTGTCCGTCTTTCCTTGGCTGCAGAGGAAGAGCGCAAGCGAAAGGAGGAAAAGGCTATCCGCAAGGAGGCAAAGAAGCGAGAGAAGGAGGAGCGGAAAGCGGCTAAGAAGGCGGGATCTAATCCATACAGCGGAAGCGCAAGCGGAGCGAGTGCGAGCAGTCTGTCTTTGGGCCTCGGTCGTCGGCGCGGCAACAGCACGGCCAGCAACCTGAGGATGGAGGCTACCGTGTCGAGAGCCTCACAAGCGTCGAGTACCCCCGGCTCGCCTGCAGAACCCAGGGCGAGGGAGGAGATTGGTGGGAAGGGCAAGGGAGTCGATCGAGGCCCCCAAGACACTCACACTGGCCCAGCGTCTTCCTCGAGCTCATTACCTCTACCTGCGGCAGTGCCTCGGGGAGGATCACATCTACGACAGATGAGCAACGCTTCATCAGTGGGATCGTCGGGTGGGGACAGCCCGGTTGGTAGCTACAACGGGCAGGGGTTCTTGGCACCCGACGGGAACCCTCGATCCAGCGGACTCAGCCTCGGCGCCTACAGTGACGACGGAGATCGCGATGCAGGCGGCGCAGGGCCTGAGCCCATGTTCAACTTTAGCAGCTTGGCCCAGATGGTCGGGGCCAACCTCGAGGATGGCTCGGTGCGGCACGACGACGACGCCGAGTCTCCTGGCAGCGCAGCGCCGCACCCACGACCTCTTTCTCAGGTGAGGGAGGATGACAAGGAAGACGCCGAGGCAGAACATGTGGAGGAGGGAACCAGCGCCAAGACGGAGGTGGTGGCCAGTTCGCTGATGGCGCCGTCGGTGATGATTACCCCCGAGACGCCAGCGCCAGGAAACGAGAATGAGGAGGACAAGCAACTGGGGCATGCGAAGGTAGCGCTGGCGCAGTGAGGGATGCAGCGATGGCTACTGATGGTTGATAGGGAGTTTGGGTGGTTTAGAACAGACATGGAGGAAGGGCAGCGACTGAGGGAGCAATGTGTATTTTGTATATGGCAGCTATGCTGTGGAGGCAGATTCAGCGGGCATTTAATAGTCATGCCATGAAACTATGCAATGTGTTATAAGTGAAGGTGGTTGACTCCATCAGGTACGTATGGCTTGCAGATGTAAAAGGATTGCAGTCATTTCCTTAGGAGCCATGCATTCTCTGTGGAGTGCTGACCTAGGGATATTGCATTTATTTCCTTTACGGAGTACCAAGGCATTGCTAGGGTTTGCATGAAATGTCGTCACCACATCAGCCTCCAGATCCTCCACAGATCCTGCACCTTAAATCATGCTTCGGGGTGGAAAGAAATACTGGAATTACGAATAGGAATATTCTATATAATAGATTCTAAAAATATAGCCTAAATATATTTAAATAAACAGGCTAAATATTTATAATTTCTTAGTATTATCTTCTTACTCTTAGATGTTCCTTATGAGGACAGAAGTATGCCGCCTCTTCCTGTAATCATGCCAACGCCACGAACCACCCCAAAAGCTAGCCCGTTTCAAAGCCCTTCAGCTGGGCTTGACTGGCAGAAACGGTTTGGCGATTTACGACGGAAGGATCGCCAGCCTAGTCGGTGATTGGCCCGTGATCCCTGCCGAGGTGCCGTTTCGGGGAGTTTGGAGAGATGAAGGGTCCCTTGGTGTTTCACGGATGGGATGATGAGAGGGTATGGGATTGGTGATATAAGGTGTTGACTCTAAGTTTCTGGAGGTAGTATTCACTTGTTTCTTCAACCACGCAGGGCGTTGTCATTCGTTTCTAACACTCATTCACTCATACACTCATTCGTCATGTCTCGCCAAGTCTACGCTCACTACATGGTACATGTCCCCCCAATCCCTTCACCTCCATACTAACTCTCCAGGTCGGCCTCACCGACGGCCAATCCCCCTCCCAATGGCAAAAGGACATCTCAGACGCCCAAGCCTCCGGCATCGACGGCTTCGCCCTCAACATCGGCCCCTCAGACCCCTGGACCCTCACCCAGCTGCACCAGGCCTACGCCGCCGCCGAAGCCGCCTCGTTCGGCATGTTTCTCTCCTTTGACATGGAGACTGGCGACTGGGAGGCCGGCGCGGTGTCGGATCTGGTCTCGGAGTTTAAGGCGTCAAGTGCACAAGTCACCAGAGATGGAAGGCCGCTTGTGAGCACGTTTGAGGGCGCCAAGTGGGCGGATAACTGGGCCGGGGTTAGGGAGGCGACGGGAGGAATCTTTCTTGTGCCTTGTTGGAGCAGTATTGGGCCTGCGGGGCTGAAGGACAAGTTGGATGTTGTTGATGGAGCGTGTAAGTCAAGTTCAGTACAGTGGTGGATGATGCTAACTGGGTAGTTTCGTGGAATGCTTGGCCGCAGGCGGGAAAGCATGACATGTCGACGGAGGAGGATCTGCTGTACAAGGATGTACTGGGGGACAAGCCGTACATGATGGGCGTCAGTCCGGCATTCTACGTCAGTAAGTTGACCCTCTTCCTCTGAGAAGCCCATCTGACGAATAGACCTCCCCAAATGGCGCAAAAACTGGTACGCGTCCAGCGAATCCCTCTGGTACGACCGCTGGCTACAGGTCCTCGAGGTCCTCCCCGACGCAATCGAGATCATCACCTGGAACGACTACAGTGAGTCGTCATACATTGCCGACATTGTGCCCGAGCAGATCGTCTCTGGAGCAGAAGTCTACGTCGATGGCTTCTCGCACTCTGCACTGCGGTCCATCCTCCCCTATTTCATCCAGGCCTACAAAGCAGGGACTCTGGACGTTCCTCTTGATGGCGAGACGGCTATTGCCTGGTACCGCAGCACGTCTGCGACGTTGGGTTCTGACGGCGGGACGGTCTGGGGTCAGGGCGGGACGGAGAGTGCGGGCGTAGGCGCCAGGGACGTGGTTAGCGTTGTGGCTATTACGCAGGGCGAGGAGGAGGTTCTGATCAAGATTGGCGATGGAGAGCAGGAGAGGTTCATTGCGAACGGGACGGGCAAGAGGGCGAGTTACTTTGAGGTGCCGTTTGGGGGTAGGCTGGGAGAGGTGACGCTCGAGATGGGAGGGCGGAGTGTAGTTGGGGAGGCCATCACGGGTGTCATGCCTGGAACGGGCCATGTCAACTTTAACGCGTTGGCTATTGGTCTTTAGACCTTTCTTGTATTTATTCACTTCTTCCTCACTTCCACCTCAAACTTATCCATCCAGTCGCTAAACTCATCCCTTGCGCCCTCCCACCCCATCCTCACTGCCTCGCCAGCTCTTACCGCACTCTCAAAGCACTCCCCCATCAACCTGTCAATCTCCTCTGGATCGAGTTCGTAAAACGCCCCTGCTAGATCACCAAACTTATCCGGTAGCTGCTCCAGTACAGATGCCATGTCATCCAGTCGCTTCGGGGTGTCAGGACTTGTTGTGCCCTTCGGTGGCAACGCTGGCAGCTTCTTGAAGCGTCGCTTGGAGAGGGCTTGGTACAGGAGGACGACGAGGCGGAGGCGCTTGAGGGAGGAGTCGAGCCGGGGACGGATCTTGTCGGGGTCCGAGCAGGGGATAGCCTGCTGCGAGTTCATGAGGTCGTCGAGCATGTCTTGCTTGGAGATGGAGGTGCTGCCAAGCTTGTCCGTTACATCGTCGACGTCGTCTTCATCGTCAGAGTCTTCTTCCTCCTCTCCCCATTCCTTCATCTCCTCCATCACATCCTTGAGGGTATCCCTCCACTCCTCTGCCTTCTTGACAAAGAACCCCCCCACTCCCATATTCGCCAATCCCACCACTTCATCGCACGCAGACCACAGCATGCCCGTCAGAGCGAGACTCCCTTTGCCGCCATCTTTGCCCCCACCAGATAGAACCTTTCCATCCCTCGGCACCTTCTTGAGGAGATTTCCCAGCTCGGTTAGAACCCTTTGCGCTCTGTAGGCAAGCTCCTTCCGGACGACGGCAGTGTAGAGCCTCGATTCGCAGGTCTGCGCTGCGGTTGCGAGGCCAGGAATGGCGCCCTTGATGAGCTCGCGGATGACGGTGGCAATGGCGCTAGGGGTGAAGGGCTCGTTTATTATGAAGAGGGAGATTTTGGTGCCGTGGGCGCGGATCAGGGAGGCTGAGTCGCGGGCGAGGGCGAGGGCGTCGATGTCGGAGGAGGAGTCGGTGGTCGAGGAGGAGGATGGGTTTCGCTGGATGTCGGTGAGGATGGTTTGGAGTTGTTGGAGGAGGGATGTTGCCGTTTCGATGAGGGTGTTGAGGGCCTTGGTGGCCTCTGAGTCGGGGGCCATTTTGTCTTTGTCTTGGAAGAACTGATGAGGAAATATCCTCTTGTTCTAGATGTGAAGATGCGTCAAGTTTGGAGGGGCAACTTTTTTTCTCTTCCCCCACCTTTTAGTGCCCTTCCCCGCCTGGTGGAAAGAAAACACTGGAATATTATTTAAGGACTTCTTATCATATTCCTAATAAGGTCGTCTAAACTTATATTAAAAAATATCTAAATATTTAGAATCTTTTTAGTATTATCTTCTAAGTTTAAGATGTCATTAATAAGGATTAGAGTATACTAGTAATAATTAAACAAGACTTCTTATGTATTTTTTCCACCGCCAGCCCGCCAGTGGGTCCAGTACCTCAAGCTCCGGCACCAATCCCCCGAATATTTACCGTCCAGGGGCTTCAAGTCCCTGCAGCTGCTTATCGATAGTGCTCCCTTGCTTCAGCTTTGGCTGACCTGGCCGAAACCTCAACCTCCAACTCCACGAGAGTAAAGCCTCCTAGAGCTCCCGCCTCCCCTCCAGACACGACAATGCAGCACCCCAGCTCTGTGGCGCTGCTGAGCGCCATCTACGCCTTTACATTGGCAGCTGCAGGCAGTTTGCCAAAGGGTGTTGGCCCAGAATGTGAGACGAAAGCTCCCCTGGAAGCTCCTTGAAGCTATCCTCATCGTCAACAGCCATTCGAGCTAACATTCCTAGTTGCCGCTCACTACCAGGGCAAAGATGAATTCTCCTGCATCACCAATGCCGCCATCAAGCTGAGCTTGAGCCAGATCAACGACAACTCGTGCGACTGCCCCGACGGCTCAGACGAGCCCGGCACCGCCGCCTGCGCCCTCCTCGACCCCCTCTCCCCCGAGCAGCCCCTATCTGGTTCCATCTCAGGGACAACAAACACGACCAATGCCCTTCCTGGTTTCTGGTGCGCAAATGAAGGCCACATTGGCATGTACGTGCCGTTCTTGTACGTCAACGACGGCGTCTGCGACTACGACCTCTGCTGCGACGGCTCAGAAGAGTACAAGGGCGTCGGGGGCGTCAAGTGCGAGAACCGCTGCGCCGAGATCGGCAAAGAGTACAGGCGTCTCGAGGAGGAGAAGCGTCGAGCCATGGACAAGGCCGAGACGAAGCGAAAGACCATGGCCGGCGAAGCTAGGGACCTTCGTCAGCGCGTAGAGGCCAAGATCGCCGAGCTAAAGGGCGAGATCGCCGCCCTGGAAGCCAAGAAGGAGGATCTCGCCAGGAAGCACCGCGAGGTCGAGCAGGAGGAGAAGGGCAAAGTTGTCCGTGGCGAGGGCACAGGCGGTAAACTCGGTGTGCTCGTCGGGCTAGCCAAGGCGCGCGTCAACGAGCTCCGCCAGATTCTCGAGGACGTGATTGACCAGCGGGACGAGCTCCAAGAGCGGGTCAGCGAGCTGGAGGAGCTTCTCGCCAAATTCAAGAAGGACTATAACCCCAACTTCAACGACGAGGGCGTCAAGGCGGCCGTCAAGTCGTTTGAGGACTACTCTGCACGTCAGGAGACGGAGAAGCGCAGCAGGAAGGTCGTCAACGAGGATGACCTCCTGAGTGTCCTCCGGGAGGACAGCGATCGCAACGGTATCAACTGGAAGGAGTTTGAGGAGGGCGACGCCAGCGATACAGACATTAGTAAGTCCTCAATCCCTTCGCCAAGGATGACCTGCTAATTTTGGCCAGTCTACAACTTCGAGGCCTACCTCCCTCCCTTTGCCCGCTCCCTCCTCCACAGCACCCTCGACTCCCTCCGCGTCTGGCTCATCACCAACGGGATGCTCGCCGACAACACAACCCCCGGCCAGGAATCCACCCTCGTCCGCGCCGCCCGCGAGGCCCTCGAGGCCGCCGACCGGGACCTCACCAAGAAGACCAAGGACCTCGCCAAGGAAGAGGAAGACCTCGCGCAGGACTACGGGCCCGACGACATCTTCCGCGCTCTCAAGAACAAGTGCATCAGCCTCGAGGCGGGAGAGTACACGTACGAGCACTGCTGGCTCGAGAAGACGATGCAGAAGTCCAAAAAGGGCCACGGGCACAGCATCATGGGTCACTTTAAGCGCATCGAGCGGGACATGGCAGATGACGAGGACAGGCTTGATGGAAAGAGCCTCGGCAAGGGAGAGAGGATCGTCCTGCGGTACGAGGACGGGCAGCAGTGCTGGAATGGCCCCAAGAGGAGGACTGACGTGTGGCTGGGGTGTGCTGAGACGGAGGAGGTCTGGAGGGTTAGCGAGTCAGAGAAGTGCGTGTACAAGATGGAGGTTGGGACGCCGGCGGCTTGCGAGTTTAAGGAGGCTGCTGAGAGGAAGAAGGATGAGCTGTAAGGTGGACAGGATAGCTAGTGTTTATACTCACAACTAAATGTACGTTGCATATTGGGAGACGGGGTCGTACAAAGACATGGTCCAGTTTATGGCGCTATTCTTACAATACATCTATCAATGGCAAAAGCAAATTCCCCCATGCTGTAATCCCTGATAACCACTCCTCCCCCAACTCCCGCAATTTCATCTCTAAATTCATTTCCACAAGGAACAACACAAGTTGCCGACAGCCCAGGGTATCCCCTACCAGAAAGAGCACCATCCGATGTAGTGCTGGCACAGGTTCTCCAGCTTGGTCGCCTCCATAATCAGCTTGTTGACCTGGTTGATTACGTCGAGCTCCTCCGAGTTCTTGAAGTCCCGGCCCGTGAGCTTCTGCGCCACGCGGTCCAGCACCTCGACCGCCCGCGCGTTCTGGCTCTCCACCTCCTGGTGCGGCTGCGCGCCGTTGACCATCGGGTTGCCGTCCTGCGCCGCCGAGCTGTTGGTCCTAGCCCTGGCCCGCGTTGCCGGCGGCACGGATGCCTCGCCACCTGCTGCGTTGAGGAGCTCCGAGGGCGCAACGTCGCTGTCGAGGATGGACTGGCGACGGGCGCGTACTCCGCCGGGGCCTGCGAGCGCTACTTCTCTATCGGAGCGGAAGTTGGGGCCGGCGGGGGAGGCGGCGTTGGTCAGTCTCCACGTGAGGAGGGGGTCATGGATAAACTATACTATGTCAGTCGTCTATAAACTCGTCAAGAGACAAGGAACTTACCGCTTCGAGAACAGCCATGACACTCTCTTTGTTGTCTCTCAATACCCTCATCACGTTCTCGCAGGTAATCCTGAAGCTGCCCTCAATGTTGCTGACCTCCATCGCATACGTGAGCATGCGCGTCAGCCGGAAGGGCACCCGCTCGGGGTACTTCTCGCGCTTCATGGCAACCTCGAAGCAGTCGCCGAAATCGATGTGGATGATCTTGCCGGTGACGCGGTCCAGCATCAGGTTGGACGGGTGCCTGTCACCCAGCCCGAGGATGTAGCCCACCATGGACATGACGCCCAGCGAGCGCGTGTAGTTTGTGCGGCGCTCGAGCCAGGCCTCGGAGGACTTGGACTTGAGCCACAGCACGCGGTACAGGTCCTGGCCCGTGGTGTTGTCCAACGCATAACCAAAGACCTCGACTTTCTGCATCAGGGTCAGGTTGTCGTAGTCGGGCGCCATCTGGAGCATAATGCGGTGCTCGATGTTGAGCAGGATCTTGCGGCTCTCGCGGTACTCGCGGATCAGCACGTGGAGGGTGTCGCTGTTGGGGACCCATCCCAGCAGACCACTATTCTGCGACAGGGGGATTGCCGGATAGCGCTGGATGTTAAGGTGGCGCTTGTAGCACTCCGAGTCGTGGGTCAGGAGGGTGTTGCACAGGCCGAACAGCTGCATAACTCGCTCGTCCTGGCGGATGTCCTCGTGGCCCTTGAGGAGGAAGGCAAACGACTTGCCGTCGCTGCCGTTGATGTTGAGCTTGCGTGGCCGCTGCTTCGAGTTGATGACGCTGAAGGTCGTCTCGAAGGACATTATCCTCACGATCGGCTGCCCGCTGCGGTACGTGCCCGGCACCGCCAGGTCGAGGTTCTTGGCGTTGAGCAGCTTCGGCGAGCAGTAAGTCAACTCCAGGGTGGTAACCTGAGGCAACTGCCTACTAATTCTACGGAAGACCTGATAATACAGGTCCCACGCCTGGTTGAGGTCGTTGACGTCTTGGCTGGTCTCGTATTGTCGACACCAGTCCTGCGCCTCCTTGAGATCTCGCCCGAACGCCTGGGCGAACGAGATCTCGCGCAGTGTCTCGGGACCGCGCTCGAGAAGCTCGTGCAGTGGCTCGAGCGTCGCAAACATCCCTTCAATGTTGTGGTCGCCAAAGTACAAGCGCGAGGCTTCTTCCAGTCCCTCGTGCCAGAGCTCGTGCCAGAGGACAGCCACGCGGATCAGCTCATGACTGACGGTATCGGCTTGGGCGACCAGGTTGGCGCTGTGCTGCCGCATGCTGTCCATGATCTGAGCCGCGGAGCGGGATCGGCGTGTGTTCTGCCACGACTTCATGGCGACCGTCAGAGGATAGACCAGCGCCTGGGGGTGAGCTCGTCCAACATCAGCGAGCAGATTATGCACGGATTGCTGAACTCGCTTGTTAGGCTGGTTGATTCTGGCAATCAGCTGCGGGATAACCTCCAGCCAGGTGTCAACGCTGACGTTAGCAAAGCCTTCTGTCACGGCCGCGTTGACATCCGCGCTGCCTCCGTGCGTAAACCAGAGAGTCAGCAGCCGGAGCGTGTCCTGCAGCGAGCTTCCAGCCGACAAGGCGATCGACTTGAAGAAACCCTTGACGGCCGGGACGACGTGCTCTATCACCATCGTCTGGTCCGCCCTCGAGAGGTGATGGCCCTCGTTTCTAGCAGACAGCGCCTGGACAATCTCAAAGTTGGCCAGCGCCCAGGCGTGCCAGGCCTTGTACCATCGAGGGTTGTACTTTGTCGCCTGCGAGTAAGACGTCAGGATGTCCTGGACCTGGGTGTATTGCCAGTCATCCTTGTTGAGCGCAATCAACCACTCGCCCTGGCGCAGATAGCACTTGGCCAGCAGCACCGTCTGGTCGTACAGGGCCCGCTGGGTCTGCGGGCTCATGAGAGTGGGATCCATCTGGTTCTGGAAGCCGTACTCGTTAGGGATGCTCATGTCGTTACCAGCCTGAGCACTCAGATGAGCCTTGGCAACGTCCAGGCGGTGCGCGGCATCGTTGGTGAACTTGCGCAGGCAGTACAGCGTCTTCTCAGCAACGCCCGACTGCTTAAAAGCAGGCTGCTGTCCAAGCTCCCACTGGTACTTGAGCACGGCGTAGATGACCTGCGCAGGCGTGTTTCTGGGGGCGAGTCCGTTCTGCCTCTCGGTCCAGTAGGGGATCATGGACTCGAGGGGAGCGTCGCTGCCGATGAGCTGCTTGAGCGACTTCTCGGCCAGGCCCATCCGGCCAGACTTGCGGCAGAGGTTGGCAAACTTGATCCACATGTGCATGTTCTCCGAGGGGGCGATGACTATGGCCCGCAATCGGAGCATGCGCTGCCAGACCTCGACGTTCCTCTGGCAGCCCTTCAACCGAGTCTCCCAGGTTCGCCTCATTATGGCCTGCTTCTTCTCGTCGCATTGCTTGTAGACGATGAGCTCCTCCAGCTCGGCCAGCATCTGCACTCGAACCACAACCTGGTATGCTCTGTTGTACGACTCACTAACCAGCGCACTCAACTCGGTATCCAGGCCCTCGCGAGCTTGCTGCACGCAGGCAATCGCCTCGCGGAACTGGTTGCGATGGAGCGCCAATATCGCCCCAAAGAATGACCGGTCTGGCGAGTACCTCTTGAGCGACGAGAGGTAGTTGTCCATGGAATCCCACTTGTTCAGTCCCCATGCAGCTGCCGTAGCAAGAGGGGCGATCATCCTCTGGACTTCGGGTGTCGAGTTGGCCCACGTGCTGCCCGTCAAGTTGGCCAGGGCCTCCCATTCTCCCAGGGCGTGCAAGCACCGCATCTTTCCCATGACGATATCGACGGGAATCGCTTCATCCTCGGGCACCTCCGACTCTCGCTTGTTGTAGAAGGCCAGCGCTTCCTCCCAGCGTTCCAGCTTCTCGAACCAGGTCTCCCGCAGCTGAATGCCTTCCTTATACAATTGCGCTTTGCGGAGAATACCAATGGCAGCGTCCGACTGCTGAAGCTGATTGTTGATAACGATCAGGGCCTCAACGGCGCCGCTGCTCTGATCCTGCAGGAACTCCAACTCCTTGTAGTGCAACGCCTTGGCATATGCGTGACACCGAGCAGCCTCCCTACCCAGCACTCGAATGTCGATCGGTAAAGCCTTGTCGTCGTGCTCCATAAACTCGGCAAGGTTGAGCAGGAGTCCCAGCAGATCCGGCGGGACGTTCTCTGACTTGATCGCACTTTCGATGTTCTGGATGAGCTCGTCCTGGAACTGCTCATACAACTCGCTCCAGCATGACACGAACGCCGAGTTGAAGAGCTCTCGGGCCAGAGGCAGGTAGACGCTTGCGAGGCTGGCGCAAGCTCGAAGGGCGTGATTAGGCGATTCGGTGAGGAGGGTTGTACTAAACCGTCGCAGCCATTCCTGCCAGTCTTCCTTCGTTGACTTGCCCTTGGTGTCCCAGGCGGCCTTGAGATGGATGGCATTCATCTCGAGCTTCTTCGTGCCTTGGTCGGCAAAGGTGGGTTCCTCTGACCCATCTGCGAACCGGTCTGCAGAGCTCAGGTCCTGTGGCAAAACCTCGCCCTTCTGGAGCTTGCTGACGAACAGCTCGTAATTCTGGTGCTGGATCTGATGCTGGTTGATCGTCTTGTTGACCGTGCCCATAAAGTGGAGGTAATCCTTGCCAAGCTGTTGGATCAACGCGCAGAGAGTGTCAAGAGCAGCGAGCCGCAGCTGAGGCTCTCCCATGTCCAGCACACGGGTCAGCGGGTGGATGATCTTCGCAGCGTAGTCATTAAGGTTCACTTGGCGAGAGATCTTCCCGATCGTGTCAATAGCCTGCTTCCTGATAAACGTAGGCTGCCCTTGCTTCTCAAAAGTCCGGACAATAACAGGAATGATGAGATGCATGTACTCTTCGGCACTGGCCCCAAAAACCAGGAAAGCATGCATCACCTTCTCCGACGGTGTTCGCTTGGCGGAGGAGTCCTTATCAAGCACGCCGAGCATCAGGGGGAGGAGGCCAGCCAGGTAAATCTTGAATTCTCCCTCAAGGGACCTGGAGATCGCCTCTACGAGGGAAAGAATGGTGGTCTGGAGGGACGGAGAGGTATGCCAGTATTCCTGCAGGATTTCGACAATATCTGGGAGGTAGTTTCTGATGTGTTGACGGACAATGCTGACTAGAGTCGCCAGCTGGTTGAAGTAGGACTCCAATCTCGTCGAAGTGGCCGACCGAATGACATGGAGGAAAGCAGGGATGATTCTATCAAGGAACGACACACACTCCAGCCCCAAGGTGCGAAAGATATTCATAATCGCTTCGATCACAGCCGCATGGTGCTGGACTAGGGAGGGATCCTTCAAGATCTGAAGAAGGGCGTTAATAACGACAGTCGGGAAGTATTCCTTGTTTGATGGCGTCAATCCCGTCATCATAAGAGAGATATCGGTCAGCTGGTTGGATTCAAGACGTCGGGCATCAGGGGTTCGCTCCTCAACCTGTTTACCAATTTTTAGTGACAAATCCTTGTTCAAAGCCGCGGACGAAACGTACCTGATGCTTGTAAGGATCAAGGGCACCGAGAATACCCATCAACTTGATGGTCTCCTGCCTCAAGGGAGCCCGCTGTCCCTCAGTCCGGATGATGCTCTGCAGAATTTCGAGGAGCTGCGGGTACTCGAGGTACGGCTCAATGACGTAGCCCGAGTTGCTGGCCAGCTGTCCGAGGGCGTGCAAAGCGGCTTCTCGCTTCGAGTTCGAGCTTTGGTCCTGCAGCGCGTCGATGATGAGCGGCATCAGGCGATCCTTGTACGGCAGCATGTCTTCACCACCTACAGTCGCAAGCTCACCAATAGCCTTAAGAATGGTGGCCGCGACTGAAGGGTTGCTGTCGTTCGCCTTGGGGAGCAGGACCGAGATCATGGGCTCGACATAGGGCTTGATGAGCGACTGCGCATTCTGAACGAGCAAACTCAAGAGCTTGGCGCTCTCCTCCTTGTTCCGGGCGACATCAGAAAACTCGAGTTCGGTGAGCATCTGAATGAGGGTTTTGCGCAGCGAGGGGATGACATATGCTGGGTTGTATCTCGCGAGTCGGCCAATGATGGAGATGGCGACTTCTCGGATGGAAAAGACCTCATCGTTGAGGGCAAAGAACAGGATGCGGATGTTTTCCGCCTTGGCCAGGTGTCGGTCGAATCGTTCGTCTAGAGCCGCCAGGACCGTCCGTCTGATATTAGGTTCCGGATCCGAGACTCCAACGGTCAAGAGTTTCTCAATGACGTCGCCGACAACCTGGAGCGCATGGTAGCTGGTCTGGTTGACGATGGGGTCGCGAACGTAGAGCTGGCAGCAAGTCAAGGCCGCGGCTTCACGGATTTCGGGATCCTCATCCTCGACATACTTGATCGCGACGTCGCGCACAAACTCGTTCAGGACGTGGCCGGAGAAGTCGAAGCTTCCGAGAGTGTTAAGCGCCAGCTTCACTTCGGCCCTCCGGTGCTCATAAGCCTGAGGGTCTTTGGCGTCTTTGGGGATGATGGGCACCGAGTTGAGGGTGTTTGGCTGCGGTGCGCCCAGGGGCTTGAAGGGCTCTCCACAAAGGACGACACTGAGCATATCAAGTAGTCTCTCCTGGATCGTCGGTTTGACCGGCGGGATGTAGAACGCCATGTCAACAAGAGCCTGGGTAAGCTTAGGTGTGAGGTCGCAAGCAAAGATAGGATCCAGCAGCGCTTCCATGTACTTGCTGAGCGTCTGGCCGACAGCGACGGCAAGTCGGCTAATGCAGTCGAAGACGGGGTCCACCGAGCCTCTCTTACGAGACTGGATGCTGAGTCCTTCGCGCACATAGATCAGAACGCCATCGAGGTAGGGTGCAATAGCACTCTTGACCGAGTTGGCAATGTTGCCGATTGCAAGGAAAGCATCGTTACGCTCCTTGTCCTTCTTCAACATGCCAGACAGGTACACCATGAACTTGTGCAGCCAAGTGTGGGCAAAGTCCGCGGGAGAATAGCTGGCCAGATCTGGGATCAGAAGCACCACCGTCTTCCTAATGGTCGGGTCTCGATGGTCCTTGTGCTTGAAAACGATGTCGCACGCCTGCTGGTAGTGCTCCTGCATGTACATGGCTCCCTGCTCAAGGAGCTCCTTCAAGACGAGCAGCGAGCCGTGGATAGACTCGACCGTGTTGACCTTGAGCCCTTGCTTCGACTCATTGTAGATCTTGCTCATCCACAGCTGTTTCATCTCCTGGTCTCGCTCGCGGAGGATTCGGAAGCAGGCGCTAACTGTCTCTGCTGAGGTCGCCCGGATGAGCTGTCTGGAATCTCTAAGTCCAACCCAGATCCAGTCGAAGATTGTCGGGATGTACTGATACATCAGAGTCGGGGCGCTGCGGGCGAGCTCGCGCAGGACGAGGACAGCGCTATATCTTCGTTCCTCCACGCGGTCGTTCTGGAGCCACTCGAGGGCAGTGTTGACCTCCGAGTCCACCATGTCGGATATCAAGGAGCCGCCTGGTCGACAGAGCTTTCCGAGCGCGATCGCGGCCGGCTGCATGGGGTTGATGTCCTTCCCCCGGAGGATCGTCTTGAGGTTCTGGGTGAAACGCGTGTATTTTACGGCGACATCGACGCCCTCGAAGTCGATGAGGGCATCCAGGGCGTAGATGCCGCCGAGTCGCTCGGAAGAGTCGCCGCCATGCGTAATGAGCTGTGTGATCTTGTTGTTGACGGCATTGTAGAAGGCGAGGAAGTGTTCGGGGCTCAGGTCTATTAGACGGGTCAGTGTCGAGTCGGCTTCGTGTGATTCTGTGGAACGTGGTTACCTCGATGGCAAACAACGACGAGCTCGCGGAGCTGTATCGCAGACCGTTTGCGCACATCGTCGCCGGTCCTGGGAGTGCATTAGCGTTCAAACCCGCATGGACACAGTTCGAAACTTGGGAGGCTCACCTCGAACGAAGGCCGCGGGTGATGTAGTCGAGTCGCTCCAAGGCGACCTGTTGTGCTTGCGCCATCCTGCCGCTGGGGCACCGGGGGCCGATCGATCAAGGGCGCATGTACTTGGATGAGCAGGGCCCGAGAGGCGGGCGAGCGTCTGGTGAGGGCACACGTCGAGGTTGGAGCGGGGGGTCGGAGGCAGGCTTCGAGGCCTGAGGAGCGAGCGGGTACGTGTCGTCTTTTGGTCGATGAGAACGAGCAACGAGGGATTAAATAAGGATACTGAATTTGGAATATTCGCTGTTGAAAAAGGCCTTGGAGCAGGCACCACCTCGGCGAAGGTCGGTCAGAGGCGCATAGCACCTTGTTGATGCTGGTTTGAAGGTTGCTTAGCTTGGGTCAGGCGGAGGTCATTAGATTGAGGTTTAGGAACATTGGCGGGCCAGCCATGGCGCGTGCGAGGTGCCCCTACAGTGTTGATTGCGACGGGGCCAGCAGTTTGTTCATAGAAAAAAGTGTGATACAGTGCGAAGCTTTAAGTCTTGCACCCCTGCAGTACATCAGACCCAAGGCGCCCCGTTGCCCCAGACTCTTATCGATAAGCGCCGTTCGACTCGAATTTAGGAATCCCTCGTCGCCATCATCAGTCTCGACCTTCATCCCCAGCCGACCTTCTTCACTGACGTGCCCTTTCACCCCATTGGTGCCATATCTTACGTTCGTACCTATACCTATTCACGCGATCCCATCTTTGTCCCACTCTATCACCCGGCTCCATCCACACCTTCACGGCTGCCTTGCGACAACTCCGGATCACAACACACCCTTGATCGCAACCACAGCCATGGGTAACGACGGCGGCTCCATCCCCAAGCGTCGCGAGCTAGTCAAGAATGCTGCGCGCGCCAAGACCGTATCCGAACTCAAGGCCACGGCCCTCGAATCCCTCGCCCACGCCTGGGCGCATTGCGCGCTCAGTGGCGACCCCCTCGACATCGACACCGTCGTCTCCGACTGGCGCGGGCGCTTGTACAACTACGAGGCGATCCTAAAAGGCTTGATGCCGTCCGACGAGCCGGTCGACGTCACGCCTGCAAGCTTGGGTATCAAGTCGCTACGAGATGTCGCAAAGCTCAAGGTGTCCAAGAACGGCGACAAGTGGGTGTGCCCCATCTCCATGAAGGAGCTGGGTCCTGCGGTCAAGTCGGTCTACCTGGTCCCGTGCGGACACGTCTTTGCGGAGGTTGCTATGAAGGAGATTCAGGAGAAGACGTGCCCTGAATGTGGCGAGGGGTTCAGCCAGGACAACGTTATCGCAGTCCTGGCGACGAGTGAGGCGGACGTCGGCCGGCTTGAGAAGCGAATCGAGGACTTGAAGGTGCAAGGGTTGACACATACCCTCAAGAAGGACAAGTCGGAAAAGAAGAAGAAGCGCAAGGGCGATGATGTGAAGGAGGAGGACAAGGCTGCGAACGGTGCCTCCAAGGAGGACAGCAAGTCGAGGAAGAAGACAGAAGATGCGAGGATCAGCGGCATCAACAATTCATTTGCGGCGTCACTGACGGCCAAGGTCCTGGCCGAGCAGGATGAGCGGAATAAGCGGAGAAAGCTGGTGGCCGAGTCGGCGCCGCGGAGGGAGGTTGCCAAAGGCTAGGAACGATATGATAGATATGCTAAAATGATACCCGCTAATGACACGAAATGTTCTTCCTAATGTAATCTTGTTCGTTTTGCATAAAATGCGGACTTGAACTCTGAAGGTCATGCTTACGGCCGAGGTTTGTGTTTGCAGACGAAAGCGGGAACTTGCAGGCATTTTTAAGCAAGGCGAGAGAGAACTCCTAGACAGTCATCCCGACGATGAACAGGATGGAAGAATTGAAATTTCTTTTTCATCTAGTTCTTTACTACGCGCCTACCATATAATTTGCCCCAGCATGGTCCAGACAGCTCTTTAGCCCTCTTTCCACCTGCAATTCAAGTTCCAGCCCCAGCCTTAGGGTAGGCCATCTGAAGTAAAAGTCAAACTCAACAGTCATCATTCCGAGGCGAGGTACTCAATAGCGACTTAATAAACTAAATACATGTTAAAAGACCAAGAGTGCAGAAGAATCTTTTTTTAATTTAAACCTAATCCAAGTTGACTTTTGGCCACCTTTTTAACACCTCATATATCAACTCTAAGCCGTTACGTTGACGCCCCCAATCCACATTCACGTCCATGAATCCACGTAGACTTGCAGCATCATGATATTCATCTCGGGGTCCAGAACCCAATTCACAGGATATCACAGCAAACACAAAAGCCCACAACTCCACGCTCCACTGTCAAACACCATCAGCACCTCAGAAACTCCCTCGTAACCTTCCATTGCGTCTCCCCCGGATCAGGATCCCTGAAAAAAGTCACCCAGATGCCCCCCTCCTCTGCCGGCCCGATGAGAGTATTCTTGACCCGCTTATTCTCAGGAATCCCATACGGAGCCTCCAAGCTCGCCGACCGGATGTCCAGGTTCTGGATGCCCTCGAGGGCGGCTGATATCGGCGACTTGGGCTCTGTGGCGGGGCCGGGGGACGAATTGCTTGAAGCCGCACTGCCAGGCGTGGTGCCCGGGAGGCCGTCTTCGGGGTTCGGGTCGGTGAAGGATGGCTTTGGAGGGGGTAGGGTAGGTTGCTTGGACACGTCGACCTTGATCTTTCGCGCGCTGCACGTGTAGCTGTTCCAGGTGCCGAGTTCATCGGTGAGGCTTGAGGAGCCCGACGTGTCCAGATCCAGGCTCGTGTCCATTGAAATGTCAAGCGGGCTGCTCTCGAGGTCCGACTCCTCCATCTCGATGATGCGCGCAGCAATGATGGACGTCTCTCGCGCGTGCCAGAGGTTCTCCCTGCGGTCGCGCATCTGATCCCGCGTCAGGAGCTTGAGGGCCGCACGTCGCAGCAGCGGATGCCGACACTTGATGGCGGCCCAGTAGACAGGAGGCACAACCTCCGTCTCAAACGTGAACGATTCCATCATGGCGTTGCTGGGAACCGAGCCGATGATGGTGGACGCCAGAGAGACGATGGAGGCGAACGTGTTGATGTGCGCGTCGTTTGCTAACTCGTAGGGCTGGAGCGCCGTGGACATCCAGACGAGGCTGGACTGGTAGTACAGCCTGAGCATGTTGAGAGACGTCTCCAGGGCGGGAGACTGGGCACTCATGGACGTCAGGACGGTGAAGGCGGCGTTCCAGCGGTTGAGCTGCGTGATCAGCCGGCCCTGCTTGGCGAGGAGGGCCTGGGCCACCTCCGGGTCGGGGTTGGGATTGTAGGCTACGGCGTGAGCCTTGACTCCGAACTGCAGGCCCTCATCGACGATGAGGTACAGCGCTGTCCGGGCCTCATCCACCGTCGCGAACACCGCGGGCACCTCGGCCCAGGTCCTGAGATGCGGCGGGATCTCTGCGGGCCTGCTTCCGAAGAGGAAGCTCGCGAGGCTGAGACGCGTGTAGATGGGCACGAGCGAGTGCTTGACTGTCTCCATGGCGGGCGAGCGCCCATCGCCAAGATTAGAAAGGATCTTGCGCCCCTGGCAGATGTGCATCTGGCAAGCCATGTCCCGGTCAGCGAGGAACTCGATGCAGATGAACAGCAGGCAGACCAGCAGGGGAACGACCGACGGCTCATCCCTCTGCGCCCAGGTCCTAAGCGACGTGATGGCGTTTCCGTACTCGCGGAAGGCGAACCGCGTGTCGAGACGCCGGCCCCTTCGGGCCTTTGCGTCGACGCACTCGTGGAGGCTGGCGATTGCGAGCATGGCGTGCCGCACCGCGGGCTCCGAGGCGCTCATCTTGACCACCAGGCCGGCCCAGAAGCCGGTGTCGGCAACGGCGCCCGACAGGACCTTTGAGGTGCGCCTGCGGTAAAAGTCGAATGCGCGGACTGCCTCCTGGGACTCGAAGCCTGGGGCTGGGATTAGAGACGAGGGTTCAGGGGAGGAGTTGGGGCTCTGGCGGTAGCCGTCGCATTTGCGGCCTGTCTTGAGGCATCGTAGACAGTGGGGCTTGGCCTCGTCGCACTTGACCTTGCGGATTCTGAGGGTGTTTTAGTGAATGACGATGATGAATAGTGGGCTTTTGTGACGACGGACTTGCAGGTTATGCAGCCTGTCCGGACTTTTTTACTCCCCTTGCGACCCGAGGGCTGGGGAGGTTGCGACGGGACAGTAAACATGAGCCGGTCTTGGCGGTAAATATGTTTGGAGGGGTGATTGAGTGCACAGATCGCGGCACAGTTTTTCGAGAATCTAGAAGTCCGAGATGGCAAAGTCCGAGCTGATCAATGACGCGGGACGCCATGAGCTCTTGTACGCTTGAGCAGCCCTGAATTGCAGGGGTGGGATCCTCCACCAGGTGCATCCCCTGCTTGCCTTGGAACAGGGGAATTTTCCAGCACAGCCGCCCCGAGAGTAGCGGGTTGCGACGTGCGAGAGGCGCTGTCAAGCGCTGTCGCGTCTATTCATTGCCAGATTCGACGAGGGTTGTGGCTTAGGCGATTGGGCGTGGTGAGACCCGACGGGCTTAGCCGGTTGGGGTTGGATGGAGCCCTACGATGGTAGCTGGACGTTTCATGCGTTGCATTGGGTTTGTAAGCTCGGGTTCAACCTTGCTGGGCGTTCTTTGTTGCTGATCTGCTGTCTAAATAAGTCTGGGGGAAGTTACATGCCCGTCTTTTTTGGGCATGGGCTGGGTATCTTGGACACCATCCTCTCAATTGGCATCAAAAATGATAATTATCAGAATCTTTTGGCCGTGGAGGAGAATTAAAGCGATGGGTAAAAGTCAAGGATCCATCATGGGCTGTCCTCAGAACCCGTAATAGGTAATGGCCGGGCTGCTGTCAAGCTGCAGGTCTCAAGCCAAGGAACCAGCTCTCCAAACTGGGAATAGACCTCACCTCTTCAGGACATCACCACAAAGCAACCGTTCCTGAGATGAAAGGATAGCAGCATCACGGCATTCAACTCGTCAATGCCCGCCCTGACGCTGTCCCAATGCCTTGGTAATTGCCATCGCCTCAGCCTTACAGCAGAGCCGTTGGGGCCTCCCCACCTATCAACCCCCCCCACAATAGCGGCCCTCGCACCGCGCAATTCGCCCGCTCGGATTCGACATCTCGGACTCTCGAGATCTCCCGCGCGGATCGTACATGCGCGCCTCATCCTGGAAACATCATATCAGTTCCCGGTTTAAACAACCTCGACTACTGCGCAGTAAGCTTCAACGTTCCATCTCCACAGGAATGAAGCTCGCACTCATCTTTCCGAGATTAAAGCAAAGCAGGTCAGCAATCGTGGAACACCGCAAAGATCATCTCGGACCTCTCATAGGCATCGGATGTTTCCATCTCGCAACTTTGCAATTTGCACGAGGAGGCTTGGCCATGTTGTCAGACCGGATCGTCATGGATCAGATTCATTTGAACCTTAGCGTCTTCGAAGTGCTCAGATTTTAGGCGCTTTTCGTGATGATTCTTTGAGCTCGGCAACATGATGGTAGAGGTATATAACTTGAGGTTCGACATGCCATTGATGATGCCCTCAACCTCTAATCTCCAACCACTCTTCTCCTCAGCTCCTTTTTTGTACCACATTCATTCACTTTCTCTTATCTTGACAACATCATGCCCTCGTTTTCAAAGCTGGCTGCCGTCGTCGCAGGCGCCTTTGCCCTCGCCGACGCCAAAGCATGTCCCCCCCTTGGCGCCGTTTTCCCAGCTCCCCAGGCCCCTGGCGAGAGCAAGCTTGTTCAAGACGCAGCGGCGAGGCTCAAGGACGGCCTTGACGAGCAGGTGGCTGCCAAGTTCAACACGTCTGGTCTGGCGATTGGCGTCAAGTCCATCCACGAGGACGAACCGCTCTTTACCTACCACTTTACGCCGCCGAACCCTGGGTTGGGCGCTGACAAGGTGGACGAGGATACCGTCTTCCGGATTGCTAGTGGATCGAAGCTATTTGCTGTGCTGGCGGCTCTGCTGAACAGTGATATCGACTTTGAGGCTTCGGTGTTGAAGTATCTGCCTGAGCTGAACGAGACGGCCAAGGATGACGACATTTACTCGCTCAAGTGGGAGGACATTACGGTTGGATCGCTGGCCAGCCATCTCTCGGGCGTTGGAGTTGATTGTAAGTTTCTATCGGCTTCATACGATACTCATGCTGACAACCGTAGTGGCCCAGGATCTGGGCATCGTCGGCTCCGAGCCTTGGAAGCAGCTGGGCCTCCCTGAAATCCCCAAGGGCAGCGGTCCATCCTGCTCCGGCCTCCCTAACACAACCCCTTGCACCAAGAAGGACCTCCTCGAGCAGGTCAACCTGCGACCCCCCGTCTACGGACCCTTCACCAACGCCGTGTACTCCAACGTCGGCATCGCCCTGCTGGGTCTCGTGGTGGAGGCTGCGAGCGGCAAGTCCTTTGCCGAGGTTGTCCAGCAGGATATCCTCGATGTCGTGGGCATGAAGCACACGTACGTCGATGAGACGCCTTCTACCGATGACCTGTTCATCCCCGAGGGCGAGCCGACATGGAACGCCTCCCTCGCCGTGTTTGCCTCGTGAGTGAGAATTCCATCCTATAGTTGACAATGACTGACCTGACCCTTGCAGCGCCGGCGGCATGTTCTCCTCCGTGTCGGACATGCTCCTCCTCGCAGAGGGAATCCTCACCAACAAGTACCTCTCCCCTGCCGAGACGCGCAAGTGGCTCAAGCCCGCCTCCAACACCGCCTCGTGGGGCTACCAGGTCGGCGGGCCTTGGGAGATCCTCCGCGGCGACAACATCACCTCGGACGGGCGCCTCATCGACGTGTACACCAAGAGCGGCGACCTCGGCTTCTACCACTCCCTCACCGTCCTGATCCCCGACTACGACATTGTCATCTCCATCATGTCGGGTGGCCAAGAGGCTACGGCGCACCCCTATGTCACGTCCGGCATCCTCAGCAAGGTGCTCCAGAGCCTGCTCCCCGCGATCGAAAAGGTCGGCCGCGACGACGCCAAGGAGGCATACGCGGGTGAGTACGCCGACCGGTCGACCAACTCGAGCATCTCGTTCAAGGTCGACAACGGCCCTGGCTTCGTCATCAAGAGCTGGACGATCCGCGGCTTCGACGTCCTCAACAACATCAACAACTACAACTTCAATACCCTCGAGACCGGCGAGCTCAAAGACACAGAGTACGTCGACGCTCGCGTGTACCCTACCAACCTTGGCAAGGAGGGCCAGAGCGCGTGGCGCGCAGTCTTCGACTTCACGACGTCGGAGCAGGACGCAGAGTTCGACAGCGAGCTGTTCTTCAAGGACGGGACGTGCCAGACGTGGTTCCAGCAGGACCGCAAGGTGTACGACTTCCTCCCGCTGGACGAGTTTGTGTTTGTCGAGGGCGAGGAGGGCGTGAGCGCTGCCGTCAGGAGCCCTGCGTTCAACGTGACGCTGACAAAGGTACGAGAGCCCGCGGAGAAGAAGGCGACCAATGCTGCTGGCGCGAGGGGCGTGGATGGCGCGCTTGGTCTCGGCCTGGTGGTGTTGGCGATGTTGATGAGCGTGTTCTAAACGGGTTGCAGGTCGATTCCTAGAGAGAGTGGTGATGAGGTGGCGCGAAGGGCGGATGGATAATGTATATATAATTGTAGACAAGAATTAGATATACCGGGTTTGACAATCCGTCTTGTAACGGGTGGTTCTCATCCCTTTAACCCTCGAGTTGAGGCCAATATTGACTTGAGTCTTCACTGCCCTGGTCTACCAAGACATGGCCTCCCTCGGTGTCAATTGATGACCCGACTTCCCCTCAAACACCTGTCAATCCACTTGAAACAATCCCTCCAGATCATCCCTCATCCCTCCAATGCCCATCGCTGGATTCGGCCCCCAACTCCCATCTATTCCTAGCCCGGGCGAACCGTAGGGCTGACTGGGACAAATCCATCATGTCTTCTGCCTGGAAGCGACACAGCCCACGCAACAACGGCCATCACGAGCGAATCACACGCCGGCAACGACGGCATCGCAGGGATTGTCCAGGGGATCACCAGGGATCACTGCCCTCCTGGTCTTCCAGGGAGTGGATCTCAACGGCCACCTCGGCCAGTCAGAATGTCCTAATCTTTGATGGATGCGAGCAATAAGGGCTTTTTTACTGCTTCCCCCCCTGCGACATGCAGAGTCCTTCAGGCGAGGCAGCCAGCTAAATCGTGAGATGGATGGGCGACAGGAGGGAGAAGCGGATATGGTGCCCTTTTTATTCATTATCCAGGTCATTGTCTCTTTTCCTGTTTCATCCCAATTGTTGCAGCCTTGACTCCTTCACTCCTTTGAACTTTCCCTTTTCTTATCATTTCTTCCTTTACTCGATTTATCGCCATTCTTTATGCTCTTGTCCCGCGTGCGACCCGAGTTCTAAAGCCCGTCGCAATTTGCATTGAACAGCGCTGTCTAGGCTGTTTCAACTTTGATTTGTTTCCTGCGTTTGGTACCCTGGGCTACAATCAGCATCTTTCTTCTTCAACACCATCATCATCAATGACGGACAGCAACCGCATCAGCGAAACAGGCCTCCACCATCTCCCTCTCCGAGTGCGAGACGCCCGCCAGAACAGCATCGATGGCCCCATCTCCAAGTTCCCCAACCTGGGTCAGCAGCAGCAGCAGCGGGCCGCAAAACGCCTCCCGGAGAGCCTGCACTTCACGCCCGGCGCGTTCCGCCTGCGCTCGCCCACCGAGTCGTCCATGAGCAGCATCTCGTCGGCAAACGTCCCCGACTCGGCCACCACGCACTCGCTGTCGACCCTCGCGAGCCCTATCAGCACCACGTACGCCAGCTCCATCCACGAGCAGTTTGCTGCTGCGACGCTGGACGCCGGCTCGAGGCCGACCAGTCGCATCTGCCATCGGCATAATCCCTCTAGCGGGACGTGCTCGACTTTTGTGAATGACGAGGATGACGGGGCGATCCTCACGGGATATCCGGACTTTGAGCTCAAGATCCGGAACTTGGAGAGGCCGCTTGTGAATGAGCCTCAGCCTGTCAGGTAGGCAATGCAGGGCCTTTGCAACTGAACAATGTGCTGAACGCCTTAGCCCGAGCACAGAGTCGCCCAGCAGGGATGAGAGGCTACACACGCCCACTGAATCCCGCGACTCTGACTGCGATCCCAGCAGCCAAAAGTGGGAGGAGGACTCTGAGACCGAGGACGTCGTCTCGCCGGAGGATGCAAGCCTCGTCCTCAGCTACGCCCTCCAGCTCATCTACGGAGTCGACCTAGCCGAGACCTCAATCTCCCAGGAAAAGGTGCAGAGCCTCGTGTCCAACTTTGCCCAAGACATCAGCGAGCACATCTGGCAGACGCCCTCCGATGGCCAGCTGTCGCACACAATGTCCACCTCCAGCTCGTCGTCGACGCCGTCCCAGGAGGGACTGGGCGGGGACCGACGAGGCGGCAAGCGGAAGAAGCAGAATAGACGAGAAGACGACGGCGACGAGTTCAGCGACGGTGAGGGCTCGGGGTATCTTCCTACCAAGCGAGCGAGGCCGAATCCCAAGGACGATGAGAATCTCCGGCTGAGCTGCCCGTTTAGGAAGCGGAATCCGCACCGCTTCAACGTGAGGGATCACCACAGTTGCGCCATGACCTATTTCCCCAAGTTTGCAGAGCTGAGGTGAGCAGCCGTCAATCTGGGAGGTTACTTTACTGACAGTTCGATAGACAGCACATTGTCAAGCAGCACAAGAGGGACGACCCATCCTCTTACGTCTGCGACAGATGCAACCGCGACTTTGCGACGAGAAAGGAGCTGCGCGATCACCAGCGGCTGCCGAAGGAATTGATGTGCGACATTGCCGACCACGACGCCGAGAGCGGCATCGACCCCAGCACGGCGACCAAGCTGCTCAGCAGGAAGAGGGCGAGCGGGACGTCCCCCGAGGTGCAGTGGAAGGAGATTTGGAACATTGTGTTTCCGGATGATGACGACGGCGAGATTCCGCTATATGGTGAGTTGTCAAGCATCAGGAGATGATGACTGAGGTGACTGACTTGGTAGAATTCACCCCCGTGATCGAGCACTTTGAACTCGCAGCCAAGTACCAAGACGCCTTCGAACAGCTCAAGATCTCGCTCCTCGACAAGATCTCCAACCCTGCTACGCTGGAAACCCTCTCGACAAAGTTCTACCAGTGCTTCGTCGAGACGCTAGACCAGTGCATCACCAGCGCAAAGAGCATGCCATACACCAACCGTAGCAACA
This sequence comes from Fusarium nematophilum, assembly GCA_033030565.1. Taxonomy (NCBI): domain Eukaryota; kingdom Fungi; phylum Ascomycota; class Sordariomycetes; order Hypocreales; family Nectriaceae; genus Fusarium; species Fusarium nematophilum. The sequence goes on from JAVIXY010000108.1 coordinate 85,148, forward strand.
AGAAGAGCGAGATCGTGCGGTCGTCCCAAGCCGCCGCCACGCAGGGCATCGTCCCGCGCAAGGGCCGTGATATCCTCCCCCGTCCGGACTCGGGTGTCGTCATGGACGATGGATCCGAAGAGAGCGGGAGCATCATGGGGGCGGGTCTAGGACACAGGGATAGTGTCAGGACGGTTCGCGTCGCTGCCAGACGAGGGAGCAGCCAGGTCCCCGAGACGGTGCGCGAGGTCATCCCCGTGGCGGGCATGGCAGGCGGCGGACTGGATGAACTGATGCGGCAGCCGGCAGCCATGACACCTCTGGGGTTGCCGGCGGGGTCGATGGACGTGCAGGCTTGGAGCAACGAGGTGCTGTACTCGCAGGTTGGGGATGGGACGATGGTGATGGGGGATCAGTTGCTGCAGGGGGGCTTGACGCCGCAGACCGAGTATATCAACTGGGGGGCGCAGCTGTACCAGCCTGGGTTTGATGGGATGGGGAATGGGTTCACGGGGTTTCATGGGCAGCAATGATGACGAGGCTTGTACTACTAGTGATAGTTAATACTGCGTTCGAGCGCTGATGACAATGTTACAGTCATGATACTGAGTTAACTCCATCCCGGATCCATCTGTGGAAGACCCCCAAACACATCACCCAGTCCTCCCCCAGACCCCTTCTGCATCAGCTCTTTTGCCTGCTCTGCAAGCTCCCATGTAACAGCGCATTCACCCAACGCCTGCATCAGTGGTTGAGCTTCCTCCGGCACGCCAAGCGTGTTCATGGCGCGACTCGCCTGCACGACGCCATAGACTAGAATGAGGGGAGCGTGCCGCAGACCATACTGGTGCCTGTACCGACGGAGGATGGAGGCGATGTCCTCTGCTGACGAGAGGCAGTACTGTCGGGAGGCTTGATCTGCTGCGCTGGGGAGCGAGGACAGGGCCTGGTCGTAGTTGAGGGCTATTCGAGCGCTGTGAAACAGCAGACTGTCTTGTTAGAGAGAACGTCAAGATGAACGGGTGACATACTGGAGCATTGCCACGCTGGGGATGAGCGGCGTGTCGATGGGCTCCCACTTGTTCCACTCTGCGCGCCCTGGCAACCCTGCCTTCCAGCGGCACAGCTCGATGTTCAGCGTGTCGAGGCACGCCCTACGGCTCATGCCGTCCATGTTGGACCGCGGGGAGAAGAGCGTGCAGAGCATGCGCTCGATGACACGCGAGAGGTGGATCTGCTCGCGGTAGTAGGGCACCATGGAGCCGATCTTGTCGAGCTCGCTGTCTGATCCGGAGAAGCCGACTGAGCGCCAGGGCCGAAGCTCAGGGATGTCCCTGATGAGTTTAGCTATCACGTCAAAGAATATTGGGAAGGGGGGGGGGGGGGCGTTACGGCTGCTGGTCCATGGGGTCGACTTCGGCGTCGNAGAAGCCGACTGAGCGCCAGGGCCGAAGCTCAGGGATGTCCCTGATGAGTTTAGCTATCACGTCAAAGAATATTGGGAAGGGGGGGGGGGGGGCGTTACGGCTGCTGCTCCATTGGCTCGACTTCTGCGTCGTCGTAGTACAGGTATACGGGTCTTCCGAGGATGAGGCTGATGAGCTTGTCGGATATGTAGCAGCCCCAGTAGATGCGCCGGCGGATCTCGACGTCTTCGTCTGTGGTGAGGGAGGCGTCGTAGGAGATCCACGTCTTAGGGTCTTTCTGGAAGCCCATGTCTTGGGCGATGCGGAATGCGATACCTATCAGCTGTAGCGGTCTCGACAGGGTATAAGACGGGGTACTTACCGGAGAACCCCCATCCTTTGGACAGATTTCCCCTGCCGATCTCGTAAAAGGCAAGACAGAGGAATGCCTGCACAGTTACAATAGACGGCCTCGTCAAGCCCGTCACCATGAGGATGCTCTCTGCTGCAGTGTAAAACTGCTCGCTCGACCGCCTGTCCTCCTCATCAGGGGACATGAGCGTCCCCAGCGCGCAGATGGACAGCAGCAGAGCAGACGACCAGTACTTGCAGTTTAGCCTATCGCTAAAGTGATCCTGCAGGAACCCCTCTCGGTAGATGAACATGAACTGCGGATACTGCCACTTGAAGAACTGCATCAGCGCCTTGGCAATCACCTCGTCCTCGATATTGATGCCAAAGTGCTCCAGCACATGCGCAAAGTTGGACTCTGACCCCGTGTACAACGGCGGCTGCGTCGACGCATCCTTCACAGCTCGCTGTGCCTGATTCACCGTCTGCGCGCGGTAAATGCTAGTTGCGCCATGGTAGATGAGCGATCCGTCCAGCCCCGGTTGGAGATCAGCCTGCGCATGGCCGGGGGAGGATGTCTCCGGGGTGGTGAACGTGCTAGAGGGGGGCTGCTTGCGGAAGGACACGCTGCTGAGGAGGCTGTCTCTGTCGCGGGGGCACGCGACCTGGACTTTTGTGATGAAGGACTCGAGCCAGGAGACGCGGTCTTCGAGGCTCTTTACGTAGTCGTGGGAGGCGGGGCGTCGCTTGCGGTCAACCTGGTTGTACTCGCAGGTGTGTTGTGCCTTGAGGCAATTCTGGCATGGCTCTGTGCGGGAGCATTTCAGCTGGGGGGGTTAGTCTGGATGATGGTTGTTGAGGAGGTGGTGGTACCTTGCGGTATTGGCACCTCTTGCAGCTGTGACGGGTTAGAATTCTGTTTGAGCATTTATGGGTGACTTACGAGAGGTTCTTTTTTTCCTTGGCAGGAGGGTCTTGCATGTCCATTGGTGATTCATTGCATATTGCATGGGTGTGATATGGTGTTTGGGTTGGTGATGATGAGAGGAAGTGAATGAGTCGGGGCCATCACGTGTGGGGAGATGAGTTTGGAGATGACGTAAGGGTTTATCTTTGAATTGGCAAGGTGAGCAAGTCTGTTTACATTTATAAGCCAACTGCTGATAACTGCAACCCCTGATTCTCTATAGAGGCAAATAAGAAACCACCCATTTGCATATTAGTCTAATAAACAGCGCTTCGAAATACATGAAACTATAGTGACATCCTCAGTTCGGCAGACCCATCTCCAACCCAGCCTGGATAACATCCACCAGCCTCTGCACATCCCTCAGATTACTATAAAATCCAAACGACACCCGCACTCCCCATCGGAACGTCGTCAACGCCACACCATGAGCCTTGAAGTGACTCGCCCATTCATCTCCGTACAGTTTAATAAGGTACAGATGCGGCGCGTGGTGTTCCCTCTCAGACGGCCCAGCCAGCTCAACTCCAATAGCACTGCACTTTTCTCTCAGTGCGTCTCCAATGCTGTAGAGATGCTCTTCTACGTCGTCTGGTCCCATGATGTCAAGGTAGAACTGCAGAGATGCTTTGGCTGCTGCTGCGCCAAGGAGGTTGAGGTTTGCGTGGTCGTATCTGCGGGCTGACGGGTGGAACGGGATTGGTCCATCAGGAACGAGGAAATCTTCAGATTGTACACTCAGAGATCCGTAGCCTACGATTGGAGGCACGGGGTCCACGCTGTCGATGACTTCTTGAGAGACGTACAGAGCTGCGAAGCCGAGAGGACAGTTGAGGCCCTTGTGGAGACTGAAGGCTGCGGCGGATGCACCGAGGGCCTGCACGTCGATGTTTGAGAAGCCGACTTGCTGTGTTAGATCGGCGAGGACGTGAATGCCCCTTGGTCTGTAGACTGCACAGATATCTGCTACGTCGTTTTTCTGCCCGCTGTGGAACATGACGGAGCTGATGCCGATGCAGCGCGTCCTCTCGTCGACGTACGGCTCAAAGGTAGCGGCATTGGCCGTAGTCGAGAAGCCATTGCTCTCAGCATCAGTCGGGACCTGTCGAACCTCGACGCCCTTCTCCCTCAGCGACAGCCACCCATACGCCTGATTAGGATGCTCGCAGTCTAGGATAACGACGTTATCACCCGGCTGCAGCCTTAGGCTGTGCATAAAGTATCCCATCGCCTCGGTGGTGTCCCTAGTAAAGGAGATGTTGTCAGGCTCAGTGTTGATGTACCTCCCCAGCAATGCGCGGGCATCCTCAACAGCAGCCTTCCAGAACGGCTTGGGGGAAAGGTGGTGCAGCCACTCTGAGCAGAATTTGCCGATGGCTTCGTGCACGACGAGGTTGGAGGGGGGCATGAAGCCTGCGTTGAGGTGGGTGATGGAGTCGTCTGCTACGACGGGGACGAGGCGGCGGAAGATGTCGAATTTGGAGGAGGGGGAGGAGGGAGTGCCCTTGACGGCCTTTGTGGCTGGGGCATGTTCTGAGAGTTCGCGGGTGCTGATGGGAGCCATGTTGGATAGTTGGGGAATCACGATGCCCTATTGCGGTATCATGTAATGCAGTCATGGCTTTTATATTCCCTTGAGAATTCTGGAGGAACATGATGATCGAGGCGGTTTTGCTTGCCAAGTTTCAATTAGGTAAAAGTCGACGCAGCTTTGCAACGACATGGCCATTGTAAATGACCCCATCGTGTTCGTGACGGAGACCAAATCCCACGAGTCTATCCAGGCCTGATAAGACCATGACGATTGCCCAACGGAGACCCAAGCCCATCCCGATAACGGCGATGCAAGGAACGGAGACCCAAGCCCAAGGGTCTGGGAATTGATAAGCATGTGTCTCCAGGGCATGTATCTTCAGGAACGGCCCAGTCGGGGAGAGCGAGATGAAGAGAGTTTGGAGTTCTGGGAAAGGGTTCCGAGGCCCACTGAGACGGGGACCAAAGGCCGTGGCCCACATGGCGTCCCCGATGGGCCCCATTTGGGAACCGTTCTCGGGGGGCGGAGGACGGGGACCAAAGTCCGCTCTAGCGTGGGAGTTCCTATCGAGGTGGGAAATATCTGATGACAAACGGTGATTTGGGAATCATCAATGTCATGAAATGACCGCCTTGGATCACCCAGAGGGAAGTCTTCTTGGCTTTGAGATGAGAGAGGTGCGTCAAATCCAGTGTATCTAAGCACAAGTTGAGACTGGCATTGAAGAGTTGAGAATTCTGCAGTCCGCATTCTAGTCATGCATCTGTAGTGGCGCAAAAGCCTCTCTAGTCTAGCCATTGCAAAACCGGCTTCCAGAACCGACAGCCTCTTCTGCATCTGCCCACCGTGATAGGCCTGCCCAGCAATCTCATGACTAAAACGGCAAACCTTCAACGCAGAGATAGCGGCCATCTACTCCGAACCCTTGCACCCATGAGTCGAGGCGTTACCTGCTTTCCCCCGCCTGTCTCCGGGGCTTCCCATGAACCCCACGATTCTTGGAGATAAGGATTACGGGGTAATGGGGTTGAGGAGCTTGTGTATAAGTAGGTCGTTGCCGGCTGTCTTGGAAGTTCGACAGCCCAAACCAAAGCCACTCTTGGACAACAAAGACTGGCCCTCTTTTACTTTTCTTCATTCAGGTCTATCCTTGACTAGCCATGGCAGCCAAGTCCTCCCTAGACGTGGAAAAGTCCCCCGGGTTCGACCTCGGCGGGGCCCAAACCCACGACGACACAAACCTCAAGGACAATGTCCCGCAGGTCGACCAAGAGACCGCCCTCCAGCGCGGCCTCAAAGCCCGCCACATCACCATGATAGCCATCGGCGGCGCCATCGGCACGGGCCTCATCATAGGCACTGGAAAGTCCCTTGCCCAAGCTGGGCCCGGCTCCGTCTTCATCTCCTACACCATCATCGGCTTCGTCGTGTTCCTCATCATGGCTGCGGTTGGTGAGATGGCGGCTTGGTTGCCCGTCTCTGCGGGCTTTACGGCCTATGCTACGCGCTTCTGTGATCCCTCGCTTGGCTTCGCGTTGGGTTGGTGGTAAGTGCCCTGTGAGACTGCATATACAGAAGCTGATCGTGTAGCTACTGGATTAAATATGTGATTATTGCCCCGAATCAACTTACGGCTGCGGCTCTGGTTATCCAGTTCTGGGTTGATCGCGACAAGGTCAATCCGGGGGTGTTTATTGCTATTTTCCTGATTTGCATTCTGTGCATCAACTATTTCGGCATTCGCTTCTTTGGAGAATTCGAGTTCTGGCTGTCTGCCTTCAAGGTCATTACTATCGTTGGAATTATCCTGTTTTCGCTCATCCTGGCCCTTGGCGGAGGCCCTGATCACGATCGAAAGGGATTCCGCTACTGGAAAGATCCTGGGTAAGCTGTTGCGTTCGATCTAAACTGTACCAGTGCTGACGGTTCTTAGTGCCTTCAGACCTTATATCAAGGAGGGCTCGGCTGGCCGCTTCCTCGGCTTCTGGTCCTGCATGATCAACGCCACCTTTGCATACATGGTATTACCCCCATCTCATCATCGTCGCCATTGCTAACTTGTCAGGGCACCGAACTCGTCGGCGTCACTGTCGCAGAAGCACAGAACCCCCGAAAGACCATCCCCAAGGCCATCAAGCTGACCTACTACCGCATCCTCTTCTTTTACTGCCTCAGCGTCCTGCTCGTCGGGATGATCGTCCCGTACAACTCGGAGCAGCTGGTCTTTGCCACCGAGGCCAAGACCGGAGCTTCTGCGTCCCCCTTTGTCGTCGCGGCCGAAGTAGCAGGCATTCGCGCCGTCTCACATATCGTCAACGCGTGTATTTGCCTCTTTGTCTTTTCAGCCTCGAATACCGACTTGTACATCTCGAGCCGTACCCTTCACGGGTTGGCGTCCGATGGCCTTGCACCGGCAATCTTCAAAAAGACTAACAAGAATGGCGTTCCCGTGTATGCCCTTGGGGTGTCGGGCCTATTCTGCCTCTTGGCTTTTATGAACGTGTCGGATGACTCTACAAAGGTGTTTGGGTACTTTGTTAACCTGACTACTATCTTCGCCCTGATGACTTGGATTTCTATCCTCGTCACACACATCTACTGGTGCAAGGCCAGAAAGGTACAAGGCCTGGCCAACGAAGCCCTGCCGTACGTCGCGCCGTTTGGCGTCTGGGGGACATATATCGCCTTGTTCATCTGTATCCTCGTGGCCTTGACCAAGAACTACGACGTTTTCGTGGGCGACTTCAGCAGCAAGTACAAGACCTTTATTACAGGGTATCTCGGCATCCCGGTCTATCTGATCCTTCTCTTCGGACACAAGTTTATCGCCAAGACGAAGGGTATTAGGCCGCAGGAGGTGGACTTTTATACTGGCAAGGATGTCGTTGATAGGGAGGAGGAGGAGTTTCTGGCGAGGAAGGCGGCCGAGAGGGAGTCGAAGAAGGGGAGCCGGGGAGGATGGTTTTACAAGACGTTTGTCTCGTGGTTGTTTTAGAGGGTGGGAGTCAGCCCAATTTCTATAATCCGAACAGCCCAATTAAAAGGGGTGGCTGTGTCGAAGGATTCTGGAGGATTGATGCGGTCAGATTGAAATAGTGTAAAACATGTATACGAAGAGGCTGAGTCAGATGGATTCTGCCTGTCCATAAGAGGATGAACAGAGGGGCTTATTAGGCATTGTTTGTTCCGCAGAATTCACCTCTGATTTGGACGGGCCAATTGGCGATGTTCTTTTATTAGTATCTATGTTAGCATTCGAACATGCATGACCCCCAATTTCATGATGGAGTCGCATCAAAGGGCTCTCATAGATACGGTACTTGATATTAGAGTCAGTTGTCGTGTATAAAAGGAATGGGATTCGCAGCATATCTACTCAGACATCCACCTCAATCACCTACTCATCTCAATCATCTATCTACAATGAAGTTCACCATCGCCGCCATCACCACCCTCCTCGGCCTCACCTCCGCAGACCTCATCTCCAAGCGCCAAGATGACCCCTACAACATCAACTGGTCCTTCCTCTCCGCCAAGGCAGGCGACCCCTACATCCAAAAGGGCATCCACGCCGACGGACTCTGGCACGTCATCCCCAGCGACCAGGGCTTCATCGGCGTGCTGAGGGAGGGCGGCGCAGACGGCGACCTGGCGAGGTGCTTCTACAACGACCTGAACACGGAGGTGTTCCACAAGCAGTTCTTGTCGCTGCTGCATGTTTATGGGCCGGGGGGAGTGACGGGGTTCCAGATCTGCTGCTTCTATGAGAGGAAGTCGAATGGGCCGATTGAGCCGGATCCGCCGAGGTGTTGTGATTCGGAGGAGTGTCAGTTTATGACGCATCAGCCGTAGGGGGAGGGAGTGTATGAATTATGTCTTGATGAATTAATGGGAGTCTAAATACAGTTGGCGTGTTATTGGCTTATTGCGATGACTACTGGATGCGACTTCTGTACTTGAGGTATCTGAGTTGTGATACACAGGGTAATATCAAAGAGAGGTTCTACAACGTTCAGGCTCGAAATGTGCTTCATCGTGGTCCCTGTTTAGTCTGAAATCAACCGGCCCTGTCCTGGAACCATATGAATTCAATTGCTTGTAAGCACGTGCTGAACCTGGAAATTAGCCCCCAAAACGTACACATGGAAGCAACCTGCCCTTGAAGGAGCAAGAAGTAACCAGGACTAGTAAGCAAGCAGTCGTCCTGTAAACGTCCATCAATACTAGTACATATACAACTGCAGTCTCTCGGATGCTAGTAACGCATTGATGCATGGAAATTGCACAAAACAACTACTTGCCTCCTTTTGCTAACTGAATCAACTCAATATCGCTGGATTGGCTCTTCTTTCGGTCATCCAACGAGCCATCGTCATAACCACTTGCGCCAACCCCGGAGCCAACTGTTCCGAAATCCCGACCATAGGGGTCATTCGCCGTCTTATGGCCTGATTGACGGTCCCGGGCCTGTTCCCCGGTGCTGCTGGGCCGAGCTCGAGTGATAATAGCCCATGCTTCCTTTCCCACGGAAGTAAGGCCGAAGGGAGGGTAAACAGGCAATGACTAGGCCGATGTTGGCGTCTAGAGAAGACCAGAGATCTGCAGGCCGGAGCATCAGCGGTATATATATCATAGGACATGACAGGACCAGCACTTACCCACGAGACTCAAAGCCGCTCTGCTGTTCACAACGGATGACTGAACGGTAATGAACCGGACGACGCAAAACACGATGTTGATAATGCCGAGGAGAAAGGTGCAGTAGATACCAATCTTCATCTTCTTCTTCATCTGTAATTTAGTTACAACTAACCAGGGAAGAAGGAAAACTGTCTCGATTAGAATCCACCTTGGCCAACGGATGGGGCACTGAGACTGACTCATGAGATCGCCTGTAAAGTGAAGAGCCCAAGCAACCTGAAATACACGTTCAACAGAGGACGCGGGGCACGTGGTTTTCGGATCGAGAGACCTGTGATCGGATTAGTCAACGCGGACTTGGACAAAAGAGCGTACTGACCAATTCCTTTCTACAGGCAGGCAAAAGAAGAAAACCATGCTGAGACTAACGACATAGGCAGCTCCGACATATCCAATCACCAACCAAAGCAGGATTCTTCGCCTCCTCATAAAGGCTGGAAAGACTTGCAAGAAGACAGAAAGAAGGGCAGCCTTGCATAGGTAGAACGTGGTGAAAAAGGGGATACTACTGGCCCAGAACATCTATCCTAGTGAGCTGAAAGTCCTATGCCCAAATACTGATCCACTCACCTTGAGATTCAGGGAAACCTCATCCATACTGCCCTCGAATCCATCCAAGTTCGTCATCACATGGGGTTCCAGGGCCCCGAGCTGTGCAAACTTGATGTCGAATGCCGCCGTCGCGACAGCAGCGAGCCAGGCAAAGCACATGAGGAGATCGCTGACGAGAAGAGACCGATGCTGGATCCGCAGGCGGAGATAGAGGCGAGCGAAGATGACGCCTGCGGCCACGGCGATGAGAGCCCTTTGGGATGTCTACGGGGGGCAGGGGATTAGGACATTGGGAAGCCGGCGTTTCAACAGACTACTTACGAGAACCGCAGCGGGCCCAGGGCCAGACGGCGCCATTAACCGTGATACTGGGGCTTTATGCTTGGTGATGGCACAAGAACACGCGACTGACGCAGCGACCGGATTTTCCACAATTAGGGATCGCCGTGGATGTGCATGGAGGAGCAGACGGGTTTAATGCTGGATTTTCAGGGGAAATGCGACCAACAGAGACCCCCAGCCTGGACGCTAGACGAACCAGTGTCAGATAGCTGAAGTTTAAGTGGCGTTGGCTAACAGATTGGGGATGCTTGGCGACGAGTAATGAATAATCCTTGACCAGTTTGAGATCCGGGTCATGTACATCGACAATGGCCAAGTCACGGAATTTGGGGTACATCGGAAAGATACGATATTCCTCCCCCAACAGCGGGAAGAAGCCCTCTGATAATGTGACGAGGGCAGTTGGAACTCATGTGAAGTCCGGCTCTATAGACCCTGGGAGCCCTCATCGCGGCAGCCGCTGCACTGAGTCAAGTCTCATGTATTTCATCTGCGTGGTGTCTTTTAGACACTCCTATTATTACCGCTTGTTGAGTAGCTTTATTATCTGCTTCTGGGGGAAAGCGGATGTGAGTCCTCCGCTGTCCTAGACCAGCCTCCACTAGTCTTGATAAGGGCACTATAAGCGACGATAACTTAAGCTAGCTCGGTTCTCGGCATGGCTGCCAAAGGCCCGGGGAAGCGAAACAGGGGCTCTCATCTCATTGGTGTCGTTCGTGATAGCAGATAAGAACCTATCAGACGTAACCAGGCTGTCCATGTCTGTCAGCGGCCGCCCAACTATCGGCCGGTGGGATTAGTACAATCAAGGGGCCTATAGAAACCACAGGGCTGATGATCAGGGTCCTCTACTGGAAATAGCCGACGGAGGGATCGATAGCTTGCCCTTCGCGTGGCAGATGCTGTGCGCGAACATTCAGGCCCTCGAAATGTATGCGCACGTGGAGCAAGAGCTGACCATGTCCGGCCGTGGATGAGAATCAACACTGTATTGACTCTTCAACTATCCTGCAGCGATTTCCTCACTCGTGTTATTGCCCTGGGTACTCCTGGTAAGAAGAACGGATTAGAATTCACATAACTAACTACTGCTTATTGAGCGAGGTACTTACTGCTTTTGTCTTGTTTATTAATTGATACTACTCTATATTTACAAGGCTGGATTTCTGCATTGTTCCAGGACCCTTGTTGGGGCTCACTCGCATCAATGAGAACGAGATCCAGCATGATCGGGTTTGCTCTCCATATCCTCGCCGTAGGTGTCCATGTTCTCCTCTTAAGCATCCATATCTCCACCATAGGCTCGCATCTGCTCCTCGTATGCGCGCAACTGCTCGTTGTAACCAAGGTCTCTACCCTCGCCGGAAGCACGTACCTCAAAGAGAGCGCCCATCTCCTCCTCGAAAGTGCGTAGATCCTCGTTGTACGTGTCGGGCCTCTCTTCCGGGTCATTTCTTTCATCCATGTGCTCCCCCTCACTGTCGTCTGTTTCATCGTCTGAATACCCGCCAGATTGGTATGCCGCGAATGTATTATCCTGGTAAATTCCATCTTGCGGCTCCACCACCACCTCCTCCTCCTCTTCAAGGCCCTCAGGATGACTCTGTTGCAAGCCGCACTCTCCCGTGTCGGAGGCTCCAGCGCCGCTACTCCCGAACCCTGATTTCCAGCGGTTGAAAGTTTCCAGCAGTTTGTTCAATCGGCTGATCGAATTCGTTGGGACCTCGAAGCTCGTTTTCCCAATGCCCATGACCTCGAAGCTGTCATAACCCTCGAAGGTGGTGGTTTTTGAGCCCCCTTCTGCGTGGAGGCAGGCAATCTCGATATCCTTGCCTTGGAAACGACGTGACAGGATCGTTCTCAAGAATCCTTCGTGATCCCTCCTAAACCAGTCGTCGACCGAACCTGGCTCCGGGGCCTCGTAAATGCTGTCTGCTGGACGCGCCATGTTGGGTGTGCCGATGAAGAGCATGCCCCTGATAGAGAAGGACATCTCTTCATACAGCGGGTTGTGTACGACCGAGGGCATACGCCGGAGGATATCCATGCAGACCCACCCTCCAGTGCCGTGAGCGATGAAAATCAGTGGCCGGGTTTTGGCCTTGCGTCTGCATTTCCTCAACAGTTTCATCAGGTCACGGGCCCAAGAGCCCACATCCCTCGGCGTTAAGCTCCTGCTCCTGGGGTAGCCGTACATCAGGAGACGCACGTTGGTGAGCTTTGGGCCGAGGAGTTTCCTGGGCCAGGGGGTGCTGTAGCCGGGGCACGGCCAGGTTTCCTTTGGGGATCCTTGATGGCCGTGGACAAAGCATATGTCCGTCTCGGGCTCGGCACCGAAATACCACTGCTCCATAAAGGGGAGTTGGGATTCTAGCTCGTCGTCAACACGGCGAACGAAGATTGCGCCCGACTGCGTGAGGAAAGTTATGGTTCCGTCCATCTTATCTGTGCTTGCTTTGGGCCTTTGATCTGCCCTTGTCTCATGCTTTTGTTCGGCCCTTCTCTTGGGCGGTTCATCAGGCCCTGTCTTAGGCTTCACATCACCGCTACTCTCGGTCTTCTCATCAGGGCTCCTCCGGGTCTGCTCAACAGTTGTCGTGGGCTTGTCTTCGGTGCCTTTCTTTGGTTGATCGTCAGTGCCCCCTCCATGGGTCCCGCTCTCATCTTTTTCGTCTGTTGCTCCTTTGACCTTGATGTTGTCCTCTTCGTTTCTTCGCTCTTGAGTCTGCGTCTTCGGATTGTCGAAAATCGGCTGTGCAACCTCCAAGGATATAAAATCCGAAGACTCCGGCTCATCAAGCACCTCGCTTCCAACCCTCCGTCGTCCGTCCTCGACGACTTCCGTTTCAGGAATGTCATCCATCTCAACAGTATTCCGCTCTCTGATCGGCGTCTGGGAGATCCTGGACTCGTCTTTGGCGTTGCTCTTCTGCGCTTCATACGTGCTGCCCACGTCGCCAGATCCGTCGTCTACGTAGGAGAGAGAGAGGAAAGCCAGGGCCTTGAGATGCAAAGCGATGTGCCGCGCTAGACTCTCATGCGAGTGAGGTTCCTCACTCTCTGGCATGCACTCGCAGAGGGGACAGACGAAGCGTTCTCTTGTTGCTATCCTCCTGTTGCGTCTGGCTCGTCCGTCAAGCTTGGACCTTGTGAGCTTGTCGCCGTGGTCGGTCCGTAGATGAGTTACAAAGGGCTCCTTTTCATCAAATATTAGAGGCTCATCGTGGTCGATGTCGCAGTACCATTGCTCCGTATGGACCTTTTCGGCCCATGTCATGGAGTGCCTCACTTGCATGTGAGAGAGCCAGTCTCGGCCGTGGACGAAGAAGACAGGCGGCTCCCTGCACTCTTCTGAGATGCAGACGTAAGGTTCGAGGTCCTTTTCGACATGTTGTCTGTGGCTTTTGTCAACTCACAGCCTTTGTGTGTTTGCGGCCGGCACGTACTCCCATGCTGCTTGTGTCAGGGCTGATTCCTCCAATGGATCTCCACATATATTACAAGTTAGATATTTCCTGTCATCCTTTGTCTCTGGCTTTGGTGGATAGTAGACGGCGTCGGAATGGCCGTCTTTGGCAGCTGCCCAGCCTTGGCTGACGATGGATCCAGATGGCTTCTGCTTCGCCTTGCCGATGCGAGTTACCACCGATGGAGAAAGGGCAGAGGGAACCGTCCCGGGTGCCGCTGGGATTAGTTTCTTGTCCAGCGTTGCACCCGTGCCGCCACTGTTGGGAGTGACGCCTGGCTTCTCGTCCTCTAACAGGTTCTCTTCTTCATCCATGGTGCCTTCAATGTAGTTAATGCCGTGTCTCGCGTAGGCCAGCTTCTCGTTGTGCCTCCTCAGGTAGAGAAGTGAGTTCCCTCGGGCGTCGATCGAAGACGCGAGCTGGTTGCGGAGACTGATTCTCGCATTCGGGAACCTGGTCCAGACAAGGAAGTGGCAGGGTGGCAACGATGGCTCTCCTTGTTGATCCCTGTTTATGGATCCGAGCTTGATTCCCCATTTCTTGCAATGACTTAATCCTGGGCTATCAAAAACGGGGACTAACAAAGACGCATCAAAGCCGAGACTCAATGCCCTCAAGTGTCACATATCCGGCAGGACAAGCTCGAGTGACCCCCAAGAGATCCTGGGAAGAATCTCTTACGGAACAGAAGCCAGATCTCATCGCAAAACGATCCTCATAGCCAAACACTTTAACGAAACTATGAGAAGTATCTTTGGACGCCTTGCTGATCGAGACGGAATCTCAGATGCCCCAGGACATCCCAGTCCAGACCTCGACAGAGCCAAGGCAGATATTCAACAAGCCACGGTAGTGTGTGATGCTGCCAAAGCCGTGTTCAGCTTGCTGAGAGACAAGTCCAAGTCTTGCGGGACGCCTCACTCCGCCCACGTCCACCTGACGGGGTTCGCTCAACCAGAGATCGACACCATCATGTCTCTGTGCGCCGGCAACGCGACCAAGAGCGGAGGCAAGAAGTGGCACCAGGTATACTGGACCAGCAGGTTCGCCTCGATCGCCAAGGTCGAGCCGACCTCGGCAGACACCATCTGCTCCGCCATCAAGAAGTCGCGCATGTCCAAGACCCTGCTGCGAGTCCACCTCCAGAGGGACGGAAGCTGGGGACTGGCAGAAGCCTCTGCTTCGTACCGCATGCAAGGATACGTCAAGCCCCCCGAGCAGACGCTGGAGCAGCTGCTCAACGTTGGAAGTGACCCGGAGATGCTGCTGAAGAGGGACAAGTTGAACCTTGCCATAGCAATCTCACGGTCACTACTTCATCTCTCCGGCAGCCCCCTTCTACAGAGCCAGTGGAGCGCTGAGAATATCTACGTCTCCCGAGCCCCGGATGACGGAACGGGGGGTGGCCTGCGTACTAAGCCGTACGTCGTCGGCGAGATATTCAACGACATGCCCGTCGCTGAGCCAAAGGACACGTCTCAAATCAACCCTTACATTCTCGGATTAGGAGTTCTGCTCTGGCAGCTGCTGTTCGGCCAGAAGATCGTGGTCAGTGACGAGGACGAAGAGGACGAAGACGAAGACGACCCGAATCTCTCACTCTTCAACGCGTTGAACAGAGTGCACGGCAACTATCAGCAGCTGTTTGTAGAGAAGCCGTGTCTGGACATCATAGCTAACTGCCTCAACCTCTCACCGTTAACTCAGCTCGACGAGCAGGCGCTCCGAGAGAAGATCTACTGGGACGTCGTCACGCCTCTCAAGAACTTCCTGGAATCTTTCGACCAGTCTCATGAGCCTGTCTCGGCTGTTGATATAGGTAAGAGAGCTGCCACACCGACTCAGGCCCCCTCCATGCACAACGCAATCCAACTTGATCACTCCAGCCGTCAGCGTAAAAGTATCTCCCGGCCTCATATCCCGCTAGGACTGGGGCCCAGGCGACAGGAGGGCATCGAGAGCCGTGGACAGGCCCAGTTGAGTGTTGCGGATTCTACTCTTCTGGCATCATAGAGCGACGTACGGTGGAGTGATCTCTGATATGCCGACCGTGTTCGCGTTTAGCTAACCACCGTTGTTTAGATCAGGGACAGTACTTCGTGGCTGGATAGGTTTAGCCACCTGAACAACGACGTGAAGAGGACTCTTCAAGGAGGCGCCACTCCAATCAGAGTTGCGGTGCTCGACACGGGCTGTGACACGGGCTATATTTATTTCGCTGGGCCTGGTGCTTTCGATGAGCGGCTGGAAGGAGAGGGCCACTGGCGTGATTTTGTCGGAGGCTCAGGCGCACCAGTCGATGAAGACCCGGGACATCACGGCACGGCGATGACCACTCTGCTGCTGAGGCTTCTTCCGAGTGCCGAGATATTCGTTGCTCGGGTTGCCAAAGACACGGAAGACTTGGGTATATCTCAGAAGCGCATTGCAGAGGCAAGAATGCTGAGAAACACTTTGACAGCTCGACGAGCTAACAGGACCCAGGCGATTCGTTACGCCACAGAGGACTGGAAAGTAGACATTGTCTCCCTCTCCTTTGGATTTCCCGAGTCCGTGCCCTGCATCGAAGAGGCCATCGCCTACGCCGAGCGCCTCAGAGGTGGGCGCATCCTCTTCTTCGCAGCCGCCAACAACCACGGCCGCAACCAGATGGAGATGTTCCCCGCCTTTTGCGAGTCCGTCATCTCTGTCCGAGGGACCGACCACGCCGGATCCTTCGTCCAGAGGTACAACCCTGATCCGTGGCCAGATGGCCAAGGGGGTCATCACTACGGGACGATCAGCAAGGATGTGCCCTGCGACTGGACGTGCGGCAAGCTCGTCAAGTCGGGGTGCTCTGTTGCCACGCCGATTGTGGTTGCTATTGCTGCTCTCGTGATTTCCCTGGTTGGCTGCAATACTTTTGAGAATATCCGTGATGCTGAGCAGCTGGTCCGGACGCGGAGGGGGATGCTGTCTGTGTTTAGCACCATGAGTGGGGCACAGGGTGGACATGAACGGCACTTGGCACCTTGGCAGCTGTTTAAGAACGGGAGGGGGAATGTCCATCTGATTGGTCATGCGCTGACGCAGATTCCACGGTGAAGTGTGGGATGCAATCTGAGGAGGGTTGACAAGATGTATTGCATATAGATGATACCAATTTCCCTTGATGGGATTAAATGTTGATCCAAGGGCTTCAAAGATACCAAAGCTATACTTTCAAGCAACCAAAGGGCCAAGGTTTATTAGTGGCTACTGGGTAGAGAGAACTCGAAAATAGTGGGTGAGCCGAGGCATTGGACCATGTGCCTGTCCATAGCAGGCCGTTCCCCTCGGCTGCGAGTCCGCATGGAGAGGTGCACCGTCCCTACTAGATCGAACAAAGAAATTTTCCATAAAACAGCAAGAAGATCATCGTGTACGTAGCATCCAACTGACATCCCTGAGACGGTCTCCGCAGTGGATCGTTGTTCAACCCCTGTTTACTCTACCGACGACGCGGGCTTGTTTCAACCGCCTCCTCTGTGTCAGGTAAACGATGAGAGCAAAGTAAACAAAACATTCGACAATTAAAATTTTTACACTGATATTCTTCTCTTTATGCTACTTCATGCCTCTCTTCTAATCTGGAAGTCTCGTGGTTGCTTACCCATCGGCTGGTCAACAGAACCTGGAATGGGTCAAGGCTATGTTGCGGCGATCGTGAACAACTCCCATTTAATCCTGGCGTGCTCCTGTAACTTCGCCAAAGAGAGTAAAGTTCGTTTATCCTCGTTTTGTTTCGTTCAAGTTCGTTCCCAGGGCGGTGGAGCCTGCCGACCTGTGTCCTGACAAGGGCTTGTCAGAGGTTGTGAAACGCGATGAATGTCCACCAATCAGAGTCTTGAATTCGACAGTTATAGCCTGGGATGCAAGACCTTGGCACTGTTTCTGAATAATAACGTCTTCGGCTATCTGCGTCAATGGTCATCCTGTGCCTGAATGGACCATTTGCTTGGTATCCAGGGATCAGGGCTCAAAGTCTTCACCCCTGGTTAAACTCCCAATATAGAGACGAGCTTCTCGCTCTTGTATCCGTCCAACACCATCTTTCATCCTTCTTCTCCAACTCACTCGTTTCTTTCGTTTCGCTAGTCGAAAATCCACTCATTTGCCCCGGAGGCCAAACATTATTTGATATTCGCTATCTTCATTCCCAACTCTTCCTCCACCCAACATGAAGTTCACAACCTCCCTCTCCGCCGCCCTCGTGGCTCTTCCCAACGTGGTCTCCGCCCACTACTTCTTCCCTCACCTCTTCGTCAACGACGTCTCCTCCGACGAATTCGAGTACGTCCGCCGCTCAACCCAGGGTTTCCAACCCCACTTCGGCTTCGACATCCTCTCCAGCAACGAGATGCGATGCAACACCGGAGCCCAGGCCAACGCCGCCTCTACCAAAGTCGCTTCCGTCAACGCCGGCGACACCATCGGCTTCGGCACCAACCTGGCCGGCAACATCCAGCACCCTGGCCCCATCCAGGTGTACATGTCCAGGGCGCCCAACGACGACGTCACCTCGTATGATGGGTCCGGCGACTGGTTCAAGATCTACGAGCTGGGGGCCAACTTCCCCATGGAGTCGTCGGGCGAGAACTGGCTCGTCTGGAACAAGAACCGCATCGACTTCCAGATCCCGGCTGAGGTCCCCAGCGGCCAGTACCTGGTGCGAATCGAGCACATTGCCCTGCACCGGCCCAGCGGGACGGAGTTCTACTTCAACTGCGCGCACGTCGAGGTTACCAACTCGGGTAGCGGGTCTGAGCCCCAGGACACGGCCAAGATCCCCGGCGTGTATGATAGCAACACTGAGGGTCTGTCGCCCAACTACAGCATCTACTCTGGCGCTACGTCGTACCCTTTCCCTGGACCTGGTGTCTTCCCCAACGGCTCTGGGTCTGGCCAGACCACTGCGGGTCAGACTGAGCAGGCTGCTCCAGCTTCGACTCAGCCTGCTCCTGCTTCGACTCAGCCTGCTAGTTCGGGATTCGGAGGATTTCCCCAGTTCTCGCGCCGCTACTACCGCGGCAACTAAGCAGGACTTGACTGATGCTCTGGTGGGGAGGACATTGAGGCTGAGCTTGGTGCTGCTGCTCGCGCGATGAAGCCTGGTAATTTGCACTTTCTGGTGTACATAATATTCCAACATTATATAAAGTAGAGAAGCATCAATGCCTTTAATGGCTTAGTAACGGGCCACCACACATTCGCCCCTGTCTCATATATATCGATGGCCAATGGGAAATCTGGACGCGGAAATCGAGCTCTAGGTTCACACTCCTCTTCCAATTCATTCACCTCCTGTTCCCGTTCGCCACTGTTGTATCCTAATTCAGGGCCAGTGGCTAATGTCACAACCTTTGAAAATAGCAAGGTCAAGTCCTTCGGAGCAAACATCACGTTGACCTACGTCGTATACCTCGCCATTTACGCACCATTCTCAGACTTGAAGAGATAGCCCACCTTGCCTGCGAAATCCTCAATGTCTGCAAGAAACAACTTTGGCTGCTCGAGGGCACCAAAGTGACCACCCTCGAGAAACATATCAGCTAATTTTCTTCATCCCAAAGGCCATGGACGTTCTCACCGTGTCATGTTTGTATCTCGTCATATCTGGATGCACGCTCTGGGCCCAAGATTCAGGCAGGACCAGGGTGTCCAGCCCAAAAGCCGAGTAGCCCAATGGCTTTCGATCCATCCCGGACCACGCTCGACCCTGGTCGCTGTTGAACGATCGATAGGGATAGATTGAGCGCGGCAAGGTGGATGTGAACCAGTAGAGGGTCGTCATGGCCAGGATCGTATCGAGTTCGATCGGCTCACGAGCATCCGCCCATTCCAGAAACTTCTCGCCGATCCTATCCCAGTTAGTTGGGTTGCTTTATCTGGAGACGAACAATACTATACCATGCGAGCAAAGCTAGAGGGCTGGATGACAGGACAAGGCCAATGGTAGCCGGTCGCGTAGCATGCTCAATGCCGTAAGCGTACCCGGTACGCCAGAACGCCTTCTGCCTCTGGACGACACCGACCTCAGCTTCAGTTAAGTCGTCCATTCCGAAAGAGGTGTCAGGGCCTAGGGTGATGAGATTCACTGCCCATTTGGAATTAGCACTCGGTGATTGCCATCAATCGGGATCAGCGACTCCTACAGTGGGCTGCTCTGCATTCCTCATAATGAATGGCCATTCTGCGGGCAAGTACACTGCCGACATCGCCTCCTTGCGCGATGTAACCGGTGTCGCCGAATCCCAAGTCGATCATGAGCTGGTTCATGATGCGGGCGCTGTCTTCGTTGCTGAAATCTCGCTCCAGTGGTGGGGCGGAAGACAGCGTGTAGCCGGGGAGGGAAGGGATGATGATGTGGTACGGGAGGCTTTCGGGTGTGTATTTGTCCCTGAGGAGTTCAAGCATGGGCAGAAACTCCACGAAAGATCCTAATCCGCGTTGGGTCAGGTCGGCGATGGGAATGAGGGCGCATTTCCCAGTCCACCAAACGTACGTACCTGGCCACCCATGCATAAAGATGATGGGTATAGCATCTGGATTGACCGAGAACAGTGCCACAAAGTGAATACGCATTTCTCCATGAACAGGATCCTCCACAGCCGTCCGGAAGTTGGGAAACGAATTGATGCGGTCCTCGTGCGTCCGCCACTGGAACTCGTTCAGCCAGATGTCCTTGGCATCCAGGAGCCATTCCCTGGACAAGCCGAGGTCGTTTTGGCCGTTTTCCCACGTTTGAGGTCCAACCTTGGACAGACTCAGGAGTGTCCTGAACTCGTCCATCTCTCTCTGCCCGATGCGGAGGGTGAAAGGGACAGGCTGTCTCAGGGCTTGCGAAGGGACTGTATCGAATCGGGGCATGTTTAATGCTGTTTGGTCACTGAGATGAAAGAATCCGGCTCAACCGATGCAGCACGGCGATTGACCCTGCGGTTTTATTCTCGGCACCGTCATTTTTCTCGCCCCCATCGGACAATTAGACAGAGCCCGGGAAGCCGAAACGATATCACCATTCCGGGCTGTTGGTACAATCCGTTCCGAGGATCAGAAAGCTTGTCCGGCGCTAGCAGGCGCCATGTCATCAACGTTGCTACCCAAGATGCATGACAATCAACTGCTATTCACGGCGCAATTGTGAACGGCCTACTTCTGGTTGAGAGAATAGAGATGCTGCTGCTTGGTAACGGGCTCGATCCCTGCTTCTCTAGTTGTAACCATACCCGGATCTCGCAGGGTCAACCTGGTGTCGATTCTCGTTTACGACGACAGCATCGGTAGTTCTTAAACCTCGTAGGGTCTTGTTATATTGATTTTTAAAGTCAATGTATTGTTACTTCCCAATTCGCTCTGCGCCTAACGTCCGCAACTTAGGCTCCTATAAGGCCGTCACCATATCCGGGTTGAGTTCCAAGGCCGCTCGTTCGAACGCGTCGATCGCTTGTCTTAGCTTTGGTTCGGCAGCAGCAACTAACAGTCTTCAAACCGAGCTTAATAAATGGGCTACGAGAAAGGCCGTCGTCTTTTATTGAGACCATCTGGCTTTGGCTAGGCTCTGTAACTGCCACAGGCGGACAACGGCGATGAATTTCCAGTTGGGCTATTAGAAGCGGTTATTGGCGGCTGGGAATGCGTGGAGGTTGGACCTCGGTTACTATCACTCTATTTTCATGAGTGTTAACGAACCGGGGGATTTTGAGCCTGGTGAGCGTGTGGGGGGAACTGCTGGGTTGTCATTGAGTTGTCAAGGTTTCACCAGGAATGGCAGCAATAAGATCCTAGGTCGAAGATAAGGAGGATATCAACCCAATTAGGGAAGCTCTGATAAATGATTGCGTGGCTACACTGAAGGCCTGTAGGCTATCTCATTTATAAATCCCCAAGCGTGGCCCTTGTGCAACCTGATTAAAGGGTGTGGTCCCCTTAACCCAAATGCCTGATGCTTTTTCAAATCCGGGGAATCAAAGAGAACACATGACCAGTTGTCCACTCTGCTCCTCGTAAACCAGGCCACTCGGTTAGACTCTCCTCTTACGGAGATAAGCAATCCCAGGACAGACCTGCAGGCTGCGATCCCCGCACTACTTATCTGTACATCATTACCTCATCTGTGTGGGAAGCTCGCCAAAGGTTCCCCGATATGATCCTCGACGAATGATTCGAGCCAATGGGGTTTGAGATAGTGTGGTAAATATCATCGTAGATCCTTGTTTATTCCCCGTCTGAGATGTGAATCACCTGGTGTTTATCGCTCCTCCCAACCGAGCGGGGAAATCAGCAACGACCCTTGGCGAGATTGATGGACTTAAGAACAGATCGTCTGTTCGGCATGATAACCACCAAATTCTTCCATTTTATACTTGTCCGTCTAAACTCAGCTCAACAACGTTATATAAAACCGACCACTTTGTCAAGGCCGTGGTTGTTCCAACTAAAGTGCTCTTCAAAACTTAGGGATACCATCTAAGGTGCCTCGCCATGGCCTTCAAGTCCAAATTGTCTCTGAGTCGACCCTTCAACCAAAACTTTGTCGTGGCATGGTGCGTCCTCCAGCTAATACTCCAGCCATCTGCTAACCCGACAACAGCATCCTCTTCTGTCTCCCCGGCATCTACACCGCCCTTACAGGCCTCGGCGCGGGTGGAGGCCAACCAGGCTCCGCAGACGTCGCCAACAAGACCAACGCCATCCTCTACGGCCTGTTTGCGCTCGTAGGCCTCTTTGGCGGCAGCATCCTCAACATCCTGAGACCCAAGCTGAGTCTCATGGTTGGTTCCGTGGGCTATCCTCTGTACGTCGGCGGACTGTGGTACTTTGATAGGACGGGGAACTCGTGGTTTCCGCTCATGTCTGGAGCGGTTCTTGGTCTCACGAGCGGGTTTCTCTGGACTGCTGCTGCGTACGTGCAGTTCTCTTATGCCGAGGAGAAGGACAAGGGTTTGGTAGGTCTATGGACTCTGTCCACGATCGAGTTAGGTCTGACATGAAGCAGTACATCAGCACCCAGTGGATGATGAAGAGCGTCGGCGCCATGGTCGGAAGTTCCATCTCTCTCAGCCTCAACATCGATCAGCTCAAGCCAGTAGGTGTATCGACGCCCGTGTACATCATCTTCATCGCCATCCATTGTGCCGCGTTCTTTCTTGCACTCTTCTTCATTGTTCACCCGGAAAAGGTGGTCCGAGACGATGGCACTCATATCGCCCTGTTCCGCGAGGCCAAGCTATGGACCGAGCTTACAGAGACGGTAAAGACGTTGCGGGACCGTCGATACATCTTTTTAGCGCCTGCTCAGATCATGTGTGAAATGGCTCTCGCTCTGGTGAGCAGCGTTAACTGTGAGTGTTGCTATTTGCCGAGGGCCAGTAAGGCACTGACGCACGTAGCTCGATACTTTAACCTACGAACTCGCTCCGTCAACAACTTTGCCTACCAGGCAATCCAAGTTTTTGTTCCAGGCATCCTCATCTGCATCCTTGACAGCAGACACATCAAGTCACGCCGGAGACGTGGTCTTGTCGGCATTGCATTCATGGGCTCGGTAGCTGTCGGTGCATCGGCTGGCCTGATCGGCTGGCTTGAGGTCAATCATGTCGATTCTCTTACTGAACCAGCAGGTGCCGATTGGTCTGATCCTGAATGGCCCGGCCTGTTTGTCTGCTACCTTCTCTTTGGCTCCATCTACTCCGGTTACCAGATGTGCACGGAATGGACCCTCTCGGCCACGACCAACGATCCGGAAGCACTGGCTCGCGTCGCGGGCATGTTCAAGTTCTACTCTGCCTTTGGGATGATGCTGTCCTTCATCCTTGCCGGGGAGCGGGCGAGTTTCCTGGCTCAAGTGACTGTTCAGTTCGAGGAACTGTTATCTTGGCACTGCATATGGGAGTCGGAGTCGAGAAGGACCTGGGCGCAGTCGAACATGCCAACCGAGAGAAAGTAGTGGTAGATTTGCGTGTGTAACAGGGCGTGGTAGTCTCCATTAGGCGGATAATCGGGGAATATCTGCTGAGTCGAATACATGTCGGGGAAGCTTCTTCAGAGGCTGACGGTTTCTCGGACGTTGCACACAGAGCCTAGAAGCGGCAGAGGAGGAGATGTTTGAGTTTATGCAATGCAAGCCTGCCTGTATTACGGGTAAAGCGCCATTCTTCGTCTAGAAACATGCTCGACGCAATATACGAGCGCTAAAATGGCTCGTCGATGGCGCACCTCGCAGGGTGAAGGCTCAGGGGTGAGTCGCCTCTCCCGAGAGGAGATTACTAAACAGCCGAATCCATTGACAGCCCTCGCATCGTGCCTTGGTATTCGCATCGGATGCGTCATGTCGGCTACCTCTAGATGCCGTTACCTCCAGATCCAGTTCCCTTCGAGGCCAAGACAGATCGTATAGAGGCCGGCAAGAAAAGGGGCGAGGGGATCGACATAAACGTCAGTGACAGATGCCTTTCCTGGCCGTGTAAAATATCCCTCAAGGAACCAAAGACGTCATGGTGGCGCTTGGCTAATAATTAGGAAAGCTTAAATCCACAAGAACACGACATTTAGACAAGATGCCAGCCATTCGGGCTCTTCCAGAAGACCGAAATAGTGTGGCGGCCTGTAGTCCAGAGACGTGATTGGCAGCCGACGTTCTTTCTAGACGAGAACTGCTTCAATACTCTATTTTGAGGCTCTGACATCGTACGATTCACACGGTCGATCACTACAGGGTTACGGCCTTTGTCGCCGTCTGTTGGTCTGAAAGCCGCCGGATCGACGCCCCGCGCGGGTTCGTCTACGCCAGGGCCACCCTGAGGAAGCTGGGGATAGGGCGTATACTTGGCAGACGCGATCACTTTGGCGTTGGTCTGTCGCCCACATCCCGAAGCTTCGCAAACTGGGGCCACATGCGGTGATGGTCTAGGCAGGTTGATCTAGAGTCATTGTATTTCGTACAAAGAAACGATGCATAGTTCTTTGGCGTTGGACAAGAAGTTTCCCATTCCAGCATCCCTTTCTAGCATCCCCGATATACAGACAATGCGCATTGGACATGAGGTCACGCATCATAATTTGGGTAAAGGATATTCCGATCAATGCAATCTCGACATTAGGTTTGGTTGTCTGGCCTTGTTGTTTCGTTTCAACACCGCGTGGCGTCTGGGCTAATTTAACCCCTGTGAAGCAGCATGGGTACGCCTGGGGTTTCTCTCTGTTCCTCGTAAGCATATTCAAGTCTGACCTTATTCGCTGGATAAGCCGTCCAGATGTAATGTACATGTTAATTAAAGGCGTTGATCAAGGATGAGCTTCCAGAGCCTGGTCATCTTATCATTGCCTATCCAGAATGGAGACTAGACATCTTCAGGGGCGTCTTGTAGTTGGATTATGAGGCAAAGATGAGGAGAAGTGCTGTACAACCTATGAGGAGTACCTGTAAAGTTTGTTGCTCTAAAATACCAAGGGTCCTGCTCACAAAAAGGGAGGCGGCTAAGCATCCAGGGTCGAATTTGTGGTCTATTTATTATCCCTCATGATCAGCATCTACGAGCACACTGCCTCACACCACAACGCTCCAACAATGCCTCCCAACAGCGAGCACCAGAATTACCTACACCCTTAGCGAATGCATACGGGGGAGCTGTGAGCAGTCTGGAAATTAATTGGATGGTGTGACCAAATATCCCGAACCGAGCTACAGAGTGATGGTTCTGCTGTAACCCAAAGTGCCAACGATGGAGAAACCAATCATGTGTTGGTTGATGGTGGGGTCTTCTGGTTGTGTACCCCCCATGTCAAGACACCAGTCTGACTTTCCAATGTCTCCAGGGGCGGCCGGAAGAGTAGTTAAGGAGCAAACACCTTTGAGGAGATCCGAGGAGTGGAGAACATTCGGTCCCGTGGTCGAATATTAGGTCAGGATTCTCGCTCGTGTGCGTCTACAACATATCGGATATGGCATCCTTGATCCCGTTAATCATGAGTCATTAGGATAGCCGAGTAGTTTGGTCAATTCATGACCATTAAATCCCCTGAGCCCCTTGTTAGGTGGACCTCCTTATCTGCATCCCTAGTTGTCAAGGCCTCTGGCTAGATCCGGCAGTCTACACCCGGCCGGAGAAGTGGACACGGTTCGGCCCCGATGTAGGTAGCCGGAGATGCGAGTGCTACTCGGGTCTATGTAGTTGGATCGAACGTCATATCCGCTTTTAAGTAATTATGAGATGTCGTGAAAGTACTCGCTTACGCGGGACAAGAGCCTCGCATATAGTGAGCAGATGTCGTCTCACATTTATGTCTTGGTCATGGCATCTTAGTCGCTCAGGACCACGAGCCAACCCGAGATAGCTGCGCTTGTGCGATTAAGGATGTGGTCTATTCAAGTGGCGTTTGGTGAAACCGCCCATTGGACATAATCAGCCCACGTGAGCTGCAGCCTCATGCTCAATTCTCGCATCAACACATCCTCCAACATCCCATCATCAAAGCCCTCACCCAGACCCAAAATGCTATGCAACGTCTGCACCGACGCCCTCTCCCACCGAAAAGGCTGGACACGCATAGACGGAATCGGCATCAGACCATACATCCACCTCGCGCACCACTCCTCCATCTCAAGCCTCGAGGCATCCGCCCTCTCCGCGTGCGAAATATGCCGCCCCTTCTGGCTCAAACTCAGCCCGGACGATCACCGGAGACTCAAAGAATTCGACGTCGCGTGGTCTTTCCGCCAGGAAATTACAAGGCATGTTGACCCCGGGCAGAGACTCAAGAATCTGGACGGATTTGTAACCTCGTGTCTCGTCACCAACCACAAGGAGGATAGTTCGGATCCCCTCGGGATGGGGCTGACTCTCGGGGTGAAATTCGAGTCGAGGTTTCTCGATTCTGCGCCGTTGCGGAAAGAGAGCTTTCGAAACATGTTTTACCTTCGGAGAGGAGCGGGTTCGTTCCCTTTTAGCTCGAGTGTGCTCTTCTAATGTCTGCCCAGCAAAGGACCTCATCCAGATGACGCCGTTTCTCAGCAGTACTACTGGATCTGAAGAAGCACTCGAAAAAGCATCGACTTGGATACAGACATGTACTTCTACACACACAACCTGCAACATCGAGATGAAGGCCCCGTCCTGGTTCCCAACGCGTCTACTCGATATATCAGCCGATACATTCCGCATCATCATCACAGCCGAAACACCACCATCTGATGATGAACGCTACGCAACTCTAAGTCACTGCTGGGGTTCAGCACAATTCCTCCAACTCAAGCGATCCACCGTCGCCGACCTAAAAACCGGCATCCAGATCAGCAAGCTGCCAAAGACCTTCCGCGAAGCCATCCAAGTCACACGGCGTCTCGGCCTGCACCTCCTCTGGATCGACTCCCTCTGCATCTTCCAAGACCGCGACGACCTCTCGGACTGGCTCGTAGAAGCAGCCCTGATGCACAAGGTCTACGCCCACTCCTTCTGCAACATTTCTGCCGCCGGCGCATCAAACAGCAACAAGGGCCTGTTTTTCGAGCGAGACCCCCGCATTAGCGTAACGTCTGAAGTGCACTTCAACTCCGAGGATCTCGGGGTAGGATCCGACTCTGTGGACATCCGCATCGAGAACTCTGGCTTCTGGACAGACGACGTAAACGAGTGTCCCCTCAACAAGCGAGGCTGGGTCCTCCAAGAGCGGTTCATATCCCCGCGGGTTCTGCACTTTGCCCGCGACCAGCTCTTCTGGGAGTGCAGGGAGCACAACGCAGCAGAGTGCTACCCGCAGGCACTACCCCAGATGGTGCAGGCCAAGATCGGCGTCAGGATGAAGAGGCTTGATAGGGCGGCGTACGGGTCCGGGCCCGGCATGGACGCGCAGGATCCCATGTTTTACTACGAGACGTGGAACCAGGTTATACGGATGTACTCTGGCGCCAGCCTGACCAAGGGCGGAGACAAGTTGATTGCCCTGTCGGGAATTGCGAAGCGCTACGCCGCTCTTATGGACGACGAGTACGTCGTGGGGATGTGGCGGAGGTATCTTGCCAGCCAGCTGGCCTGGTTCATCTTCGACTGCAGCCAAGCAGATGGGTCGCCCTCTGTAAGGCCCCAGCCTTATAGAGCGCCCTCATTCTCCTGGGCTTCGGTCGACGGCGTCATGTTTGGAGCACTTTCTACAGATGTGGGAATGCTTATAGAAGTGGTCGATCTTCATCTTGATTACGTTACGGACGATACAACGGGTCTTGTAAGAGGTGGTCATCTCGACCTCAAGGGCCGTCTGCGACCTTTTGAAATGGCTGTCCAGTACGCTGGCACGCTGCAGCAGCTGCTCATGCGGGTGGGCGGGGTGCTCGTGAGAGAAAGCGACAAGAGCGACTTCCAGGCGGGCCCGCTCATCATGCTGGATGTGAGCCAGGTGCGCTTTGATCTGGAGAACGAAGGCGGGATGTTGTTCTACATGCCTACGAGGGAGCAGGGAAGCACGAGTGACTATGTGAATTATTTGCTCTTTTGTTCTGTGGACAAGAGTGCCGGCACGTTTCGGAGGATAGGCATCGCGTCTACGGGCAGTGCAGAGGAGATTCAGATGCTGGATTGTGCGGAGTGCCCTGTGGAGCGAGAGTTGCCGTGTTTGAAGTACGCTGATGGGTTACATACGATCCGGGTCATCTGAGTTGGAAGGGCGGGTTCGATCACATTGAGGCTGGGACTTGCTTCGGGATGGAGATGGGCAGCTTGGTAAGTTAAAGGCTACCAGAGTGAAAACAGCTATGGCTCCCAAGTAGCATGATGCTAATAAGATATCAGCTACAGTACTGGCCGGATTCAAACTCCATCAGCTCCCCCATTCCCGACAGCCACCTGATCGCCAGTCATTGCGTGACCATCTCCCCCCCCCCCCGTGGACATAGCCTCACCATCACCATGGACCCCCCCGAACTCTCCCGGCTCCACCCTCTCGCCACAAAGAGGATGGCTCACCACGTCGTAGAGGCTGCACGTCTCCCCCGGACCGGTGATGTGGCCCTCCAACACGGGCTTCATGGGCAGCGTCGACGTCTCACAACCGCAGTTCACTTCCAGGTGAACACAGCACCAGACTGGATCCCAATCCAACCACTCTGCAGCCATCTGACGGGAATTCTCCTGGTACACCTTCTCGGCCTCGATGTACGCTGCTATCTTGTCGAGGCTGATGCGCCCCCGGTGCCGGAACCACTCGTCGATCATGATCCCCCATGGGGCCGACATGCCCTCTCGATTGAACCGCCCGGGAATGAGTGACGGGGCGTCAACCATGTGCTGGAAGCAGAGCACGTGGAAGTAGACCCGGTGCTCCCGCTCTTGGCCGTTGTCGAGCATGATGCGGTAAGGGTCCGTGATGTCGTGGTGGCCAAAGTCAGATGGCTGCTTCCCCTTCTTCCAACACGCCTTTCCCATGCAGTGGTCGACTGCCGCGCAAACCGCCCACTGGTCTCCTCGCGGAGGGGTCATCTGCAGGACGAACGTCTCCTGGGCTCCCTGGAAGGTCCGCAGGATCCAGCTGCCGTACTTGTTGAGTCCGGCTGCGAGATCGACCCCGCGGCGCCGCTTGGGCTCTTCTCTGACCAGATCCCGCTGCTCCGCGGGGCGTTTTCGCCTCTGGGGTATTGTGGCCACGGGGTGGTTTGCGGGTCGTCCTTGGCTTGCGCTTCCTCTACGTGGCTGGCTGCCCGAGGGTCCGGTCTGCATGCTCTGGCCTTCTGTGAAGAAGGGGCCCGAGGATGCTGCTTGTGGGCTCAGGCCTGGGATGAAGTCA
Organism: Fusarium nematophilum; assembly: GCA_033030565.1. Taxonomy (NCBI): domain Eukaryota; kingdom Fungi; phylum Ascomycota; class Sordariomycetes; order Hypocreales; family Nectriaceae; genus Fusarium; species Fusarium nematophilum. The sequence continues at coordinate 114,239 of JAVIXY010000108.1, forward strand.
GTGGGTGGGAGTCCAGGCCATGTGCTCTGGCTGGCTGGGTTGTCCGTGAGTGTGGACGTGTGCCAGGGTCCGGTTTCTACGCTCTGGCCCGGTAGGAACATGGAGTTGTCCAAGTGTCCATGTTGCGTGCCCGGTGCCCCAAGCCATGGAATCTGGCTTGGGTCGTTGGCCATGTAAGGATCCATTCCCTGCCCGGCTATTGTGGGAAGCGCGCTGGCGAGGGTGTGGTCGTACCACGAGGATCCGTCGGCCGTTGGAGGTCCGGGCAGCTGCTCCATGAAGGGAAGCAGTTGTTCTTGCTCCAACCAGAACGTCGGTGATGCGGGTGGGAATGAGGGGAAGGGATGATGGCTGTTCTGCGATGGTCTTTGGGACATTTTCAGATGCTATGGGCAGATGTACAGTGGGGGAGAATGGACTGGGTGTGCGTCCGGTGCTGCGCTGAATGAGACGGGAAGAAGGGGGACTGAATTCGACAAAGGACTGGGAAGGAATGGAGGGAAGTGGACGAGCTGCAACACTATGGATGATAACTACTTGCTGGTTCAAATGGACGCCCAGATACCGGGGATCGACAGGCGAATTTATCCCTCTCAACCGTCTCCTATTTCCAAAGAACACGTCTGGCTTGAAGCGGATCCCCGGTGTTGACGATATATACGCGTCGTACAATTGCCAAACTGCGTCACCTGCACAAATCCCTCAGTCCATCATGATATGAGGCTTCCAAAGTTGAGCCCTGGGAAACTTTGGCAAGAAGCATCTCCCTCATGGGCGTCACTGCGCCAGACCCGCAGTACTTAACCGAGAAGCACAACCATCAAACTTTCACAAGCACTTGCATATCAACCCCGAACTCAGGCACTGAATAGATGTAATATCCATTCTATCTTTGACGGAATGCCGGTTTATTGTCGCTGAGGGCTTAGCCCGGGGAAGAGTCATTCGGGAAGTGAGGCAAATGCGTTTACGGGGCTGTGTTATATGGGGCATGATGGCAATGATGTGGTAAAAACAAAACAAAAGAAGAAGACTGCGTTCTGTATTACTGTGGAAGGAACCTGCCCTTGAAGGAACAACAACCAGACCTCGTCTACAGGAACTCCCGTCATTGTCGGGCCGTCAAGCCAAATGCGTCGTGTTAAACAATCGATTCCCAGTGTCAGTCGTCCCAGACCCCGTAAACTTATTCTCAGATAGCCTCAGCGAGACGAGGCTGACGGCATGACGGCGCATCATCTTGGCCAATGCGTGGGTCTGAGTTACCACACCCACGTGGACAACTCCAGCCACGATGACAATGCGGACTCGGGAGTCTAAGTTGCGGAGGTGTGTGACGAACCGGATCAGCGTTTCTCCGCTATTCACCACCGAGTCCACCAGAATCACGGTGCTCCGATCATCCAGGTGATGCCTCTTGATATCTTGGGCTGAAGCTGCGTGGACAAACATGGCATGAGGGAATACAGCATTCACGCCAAAGGCCATGGCCTCACCACCACGCATCAAGGCAACGACCAAGGTTCGCTGCTCGTCTTGAAGTCTATGGCCAATGGTCTGATGGCCCTGCACGTGGGGGATCGAGTACTCCTCCAGCCCAATCACCTGGGACACAAACTCAGTGGCCAAATACCGCCCCACACGGTGATGGGCTTTTCTCAGAGAGGGACCGGCTATCGCGGCATCGCGCATCGGAGCCATGAGAAGCTTCGCCGCGGGCTTGTCCGTAGCATGTACGATCTCGATGGGGAGCCGGCGCATGATGGAGTCGATGACCCCGGGGTCGCTCAGGTGGATCACCGGCAAGATATCCCCATCGAGACGGGGTGAGACTCGGCTTGGGAGGAGAACCTGTCGTGCCTGAAAGTTCTCATTCTCCATAGCGTTGGACAAGGTTTTCTCCATGGCGGAGCTCCGGGTCCGCTCGTCGCCAACCACGACAATGGCTTCATCGGCTGCTTTGAGCATGGGGAGATCCAGGGGACTGTCGCCAAAGGCCCAGACGTAGAGATGGGATGTGTGGAGCCGAGAGATGACTGCGGCCTTGACAGCTGCAGTGACGACGTATCCATCTGAGATTCTGCCTCCACCGATGACCTTGACTGTCTCTGAGAGACCGTGTCTTTTCAGGACCTTCTCCCACACACGACCGAGACCACACGTGATGACTAGGGCTCCAACGTGGCTCTGCTCCACGACGAGTCCCAAGAGCGAGACGAAGTCGGGGTGCATCACTACTGAAGAGGCCACGGTATTGCAAATGGCCTCGAAATGCTCGTCGTCGACCGCCTCCTCGTATAGCAAAGTTGCTTGATGGAATGCAGCTTCTGAATAGCCAAGGGGGCTGCTGAAGAGGTCTCCAAGCGGAGACGAGCATGGCCGACCCTTTGTGACAGCTTTCCAGAAGAGTTCACCAGTGTCATCCGCCGCCAGGGTCTTGTCGCCGTCCATGACTAACACTGTTTCCAACTGATCCCAGCCAGGAAGTGCCAGGATCTCATCGACCCTTACTCGTACTCGAGATAGATTGGATCCGGCTGCCGTCAGCTGTTGGAAATGGCGGATCAAGGTCAACGTCTTTGGGATGAAGGTGTTCTGATCAGAGACGACCGAGAACAGAATGCCATGTTGGCGACAGAGCTGGCGCATCTGGGAAATCTCGCTCTCTTGCCACTTGCAAAGATGCTTGGCCGATATGGCCGGTCTGTCCCTCAACTTGTCGTCGAGGCGGCGCTTGGAGATGACTTCCACTGGCACATTCAAGTAAATGACGTGAGTGTACGTCTTCAGGTCATTCGAAGTGCACACTGGCTGACCAGCGCCATCCCCTTCGCACCAAAACATGAAGTGGCCAGTGACAATAGCGACTTGGCCCTTTTGAGCGGCTACGTCGGCTATTGCGTTGATGGCTCGGCCTCGCCAGTCTGACTTGGTCTGCTCATCCATTTTATGAAAAGCTTCAAGGCCGCCAGGGATTTGGGAAGCGATGACGTCGGAGCCTTCGAAGAAGCTGAAGTCGGCTTCGCCAAGTTCCTGTCGGAGATGCTTGAGGAGGAACGACTTGCCCGAACCAGAGATGCCATAGAGGCCGATGACTGTTGGCTTGGGATCATCTGGATGCGCATCGTGGCTTGGGTTGCCATTGACGAGAGTAGGTGCAAGACCTTGGCTTCCGTCGCCATGATTGGTGCTTGGTAGACAGCTCATTGCAGAGACGGTGATAGACGGGCTTTCAACAGATTGAGTTGGAGAAATTGATGAGACTTGGAGAAATGCGAGAGGTTTGAGTTGGTGAGAATTTCGAGTGGAATTGTCTTCGTTTTATACCCGTTTGCCACGAGTAGACGGCAGAGAACAACCTACCAGTGATGTCCAACTGGGTCAGGAGGCCGACCATCGCGACAGCCTCAAGGATCCGGGAGGCCCACCACCATCCGAGCGGTCTGCATCATGTAAAGGCATGTGCGACAAGAAGCACCTGGTCCAGCGAATCGGCATCTCCTGGGAAGTCGTGATGCATTTCTCTCGCTTGATGGGCAATCTCTGCCTCTGGATCGAGAGCGTTATCGATGCCGGATGACTGGGTTCCTCCTCTCGCTACAGCCCCCAATAACAGCCCCTCGAACCCTGCCTTCACGGGAGTAGAGGCCATATCACCCGAAGTCGGCGACAGACTCGCTGAAACGTGGCCGGGTCGATACCATGCCGACTCGCAACCTCATGCAGTTTGTGGTCCTTTGCAGGGTTGACGACCTCTCGCATCGAATCCAAGTCGGGGCAGCCGCACAGGCGAGCAGCCACCCGGTAGAACTGCCATCTCAGAGTGTACTTCGGGAGTAGATAAGCGTATACGGGGAGATGCGGCAAGATGAAATCGGGCAGTCGTCGGAGGGCGTGGCCGTCGTGGTGAGAGCGGCTGATGATGTAGAACACGTCGGCTGTCTCGCTGAGTTTGGCGCAGGGTGTCTTTGCGAGCCTTCTTTCGAGGATTTCTTCTCGGAGCCTGGCTTTGTACCAAGGACGTAGTTGGCGAGGGAGTCGGAGGAAGGCGTGCCAGCGGAGGAGGAGTCGATGAGGAGTGGAGGGCATAGTTGAAGGGCTATTCGTGGGTTAGTATGGGTGGGTGATGAACGCATTGGTTAGGTACCTCGCTTTGAGCGATGCGCTGTTCGCCGTGGCAACTGGAAGTCATGGCTAACGATAACAAATTTCGGTCTCAGGCGACAACCTGTGAGAGGTAGGTGCCTGAGGCAACATCCCCAGACACCCAGACACAACAAGGAAGGCTCTTTCGTCACATTATTTCTGTGCCTCTGCAGTTGAGTTTACATTATGGATCTCTACTTCGAAGGATGATATATATTTAAATCCTGATCCTAGACAGCTCCACAGAGACGTGGGGTCTGTTCCAGAAGCTAAACACCACCTCAGACAAATGCAAGTCCTCAAGTTGAATCATATCCTCATACCGCAGTACTGTCAAGATTGATTGGCTTGTTCGCCTGAGAATCGGTGGCTCATCTTTGGTCTCCGTCCCGTTTAAGCTGCGTAGCCGCCGATCCATTGTAACAGTTGATCTGCAAGACCCGTTATCCTGATTCGCCGCGTCGCCAGATGACGAAACCCAAGATGACGAGAAACCTGTAATTTCCAGCACGAAGACAGAACGAGCCAAGTGCTTACACTCGCCTCCCTCCGCCCATCATCCCTGACACCCTTCAACAGGGTATGCCTGTTCCAGATTTGGAGGCCAGGCGCTAAGAATAAATATCCAGGCTGGCGATTGGCCAGCTCGCCAAAGTGGCCTGAGGGCGCTGATCCTCCTCGTCCCTGGACACACCCTGGTCTTACACCCTGGCAGCCCTGCCATGCTTGAACGAACTCCGCCAGCAAGGCTTGGCAGGGACGCTTATCCGCATGTTGGATATTGTCGAGTTGAAGTGGCAATGGGTCATTGAAAGCAAATGCTGTAAATCACGATATAAATTAGCTGTTGTCCGCTGATTGTGACGAGGGAAGTAGACACTGCAATCAGAACACACTCTTTGCATTCATTCCTATCTTTCTCATTTCTTTCTCACATCTCACCTTCCCTTTCTTTCCTTTCTCCGGCCATCATGAGGCCCCCTTCACTCGTCTCTTTGCTCGCCCTAGCGGCCACAGCCACTGCCCATTCCTTCATTCAGCCACCCAAGAACGTCGAGGTTGTTCTCTCAGAGAGGTTCCCTGGCGCCAGCATCTCCTACAAGCAGGTCAACGACCTCTGCGAGACCACCAAAGGCGTCAGGTCCTTCTCCGGCTACGTCAGCCTCCCGAAAGACTTTGTCCCCGATGCAGCTGGCTGGGAGGATGGAGTGTCTGGAAACTTTTTCTTCTGGTACTTTGGTATGCCATAAGCATGCTCATCTGTAGAACGTTTGCTGATAACTATCAAACAGAGGCTAGAAACGACCCTCAGAATGCCCCGACTTCCATCTACCTCGGCGGTGGTCCCGGATACACCTCGTTCGACGGCTCCTCTGTATTTCCCTGCTACGTCAACCGTGACTCGAACTCGACGACTCTAAACGAGAACTCTTGGAATAAGAACGTCAACATGCTGTACATTGACCAGCCTCTTGGCACTGGCTTCTCGTACACTATTCTTGCCAACGGGAGCTTCGATGCTTTGAGCGAGACCTTCACGCCTGTTGAGAGCGTGGCAGACCTACCCGAGTTCAACATGACGACTCTCCAAGCTACTATGCAGGCTGGAGGGCCTACGACCTTGACGAATTCTACCAAGTCCGCGGCGAGAAGCCTCTGGAGGTTTGCCCAGGTTTGGTTCAACGAGTTAGTCCCCCAATTCTTCACCTGATGTATACTAAATGCCATAGATTCCCTGAGAAAAGTACCAAGAACGATCAAATATCCATCTGGGCAGTATCTGTAAGCACTCTTCACCCCCTTCCATCAACTACTAACCAAGCGACAGTACGGCGGCCTCTACGCCCCAGTTTTGACCTCCTACATCATCGACCAGAACAAGCTCATCAAGAACAAAGAGCACGAGCTGACCAACGCAACAACCCTCAACATGGCCACCGTGGGCGTCATCAACGCCATGGTCGACGTCCGCTCCATGGCCTTGGGCTTCCCCATCTTTGCGCGCAACAACACCTACGATCTGCCCGCCTACTCCGAAGAGGTGTATGCCGCGGTGGTGAAAAACATCACCGAGCCCGAGAAGGGATGCTACACCCTTATCGACCAGTGCAGGGCTGCTGTTGCAAAGGAGGATCCGGAGAGCGAGGGAACTAATCCCAAGGTTAATCAGGCGTGTGCTGGGGCGACGGAGCACTGCTTTACTTCGATGCTGGGTCCCTATGAGGGACTATCACCTGTGAGTTCTCCCGGATGGAATAATGAGAGGGCTTGCTGACGGGATGGTAGTACGGTCCCTTCGACATCACGTACAATAGGCCCGCCTCTTTTCCAACCGAGTACGAGACTTCTCTCTTCAACCAGCCATGGGTACAGGCAGAGCTTGGAGTGCCCCTGAACTACACCCGAGGCAACAGTAACGTCGAGGCTGCCTTCCTTGGGTTGACGGGCGACGTCGTCCGCTACGACCTCTCGTACCTGGGGCATCTTCTGGACAATGGTGTCAACGTAGCCATGGTCTACGGCGACCGCGACTTCCGCTGCAACTGTAGGATCTTCTTCCGTTGACATTATCTGAAATAAACTAACTGTGTTTGCAGGGATCTCTGCCGAAAACGCCTCCCTCCACATCCCCTTCGACTCAGCCACGCAATTCGCCTCCGCCGGCTACGAGCCCATCACCACAAACTCCTCGTACGAGGGGGGCCTCGTCCGCCAATACGGTAACCTCTCCTTCTCGCGCGTCTTCCAGGCCGGCCACAGCGCAGGTGGCTACCAGCCCGAGACCATGTCCGTCATCTTTGAGCGCGCCATGTTTGGCCAAGACGTGGCGACGGGCAAGACCCAGCTGGCAGAAGCCAAGGATTACAGCTCCGAGGGCGAGGATGATATCTCGGAGGTCAAGAATGAGTTGACTGAGCCGATCGAGAACATCTGTTATTTGCTGCAGCCCAAGTTTACGTGTACGGAGGAGCAGCTTGAGGCGTTGAAGAATGGGACTGCCGAGATTGAGGGTGGGGTTATTGTGAAGCCTACTGGGAGTAGGGGGGAGAGGCTGGGAAATGGGACGCAGGATGCCAATGGGGATGGTGACTCTGAAGATGGTGATGGGGAAACGTCTGGGGGTTTGAAGCTGACTGCTGGCTTGATTGTGGCTGTTTTCCCTGTCATGGCGTCTCTCTGGTAGATGCTTGAGATTGCCGCGGTTCTCACCTGATCTTAATTCTATCTATGTATTTATGTAGTGCTATGCTCGTAGTTGAAATCCGGAGTCCTGCACACCCGAAGCCAGTTTCAATAGTTCACAGCTACTTCTCGAACTGCTCCATACGGCTCCTCGCTGTTGCTTGGACACATCAGCAGCTGAATCTGGACGCATCCCTCGGCGAAAACACCCAAAAGCTCCTTGACCCTCTTCTCCTCCGGTATCGCTGGCACATCATCCCAGCTGACGGTAGTAGGAAGATCAAACGTAGGTCTGGACCAGGAGCTCCAAGGAACACTCAAAGAAGTGACATCCAACAAACTCGGCGTGTAGACATCGACCTCAATAACACCCAAAGTCTCTTCCTCAACCTTCACCAGCGTACCAAGCACCGCAGCAGTCGCATCGCTCCTCCACATCCCCTCAACCCTATTCGCCTCTCTGAGAATCTTCAGCGCCGCATGTCTCAGCTTGTAATGTCTGCATCGGTGGATGACCATCCAAAGAGGGATGATGATCCCCGGCTCGAGAGTCAGTCCCACCGTGTTGAGCGCGTCGGTGCGCATCCTCTCTTGCAGCGTTGCCGCGAGTCTGACTGCGTACTCAAAGTATCCCAGGAGGTCGTCGTACCGCGTCTCATGGCCAAACGACGTGGCCCGGAGAAAGGTCCTGAGGATGATGTGGTATAGACGGAGGGAGAGACTGGTGGTTTGCTCACGGTGGGTGGGCTGGCGTGAGGCTTCGAGGCTTGCCATGTTGGCCTCCCAGAGAGATACACGTCTGACCAAGCCTTCGAATTTGGTCAGCCAGGGCCCGTGGGGGACAGTTCCAGAGAGGAGGCCGTCGTCGAGGATGAAGAAGGTTCGAGCAAGGCCAAAGAACTCGGAGCTCAGTTCCTCGTAGGATACCCCCTCGGGGCCAGGAGTCGTCAGGAATTTCTCCGTGGTGAATACCGTGGTTGACTCCTCGTACGGATACGGAGAACTCGAGTCGCTAAAGGTCATGGCCATTACATCGACTCGCATCAAGGAACCCCCCAGGATTCCAAGACCCGCAGTGTCAGTCCCCTTTTTAGCAACGATCCTCAACCCAGCCATGACATGCGTCTGCATCTCAGACCACCGTCCAAGCATATTCGCCGCAGCAACAAGCGCAATCGACAAGGTAACAACCTGTGTAGGCGAGTCCAAGTCTTTAGCAAGAGCCATGGCCTTTCCGTAATGCGCCACCGCCCGCTTCAAAAGCGTATTGTCATCCTTCCTCAGAGCCACCGCCTCCATCCTCTGATGCAGCGTTCCCAGCGCAACAGCAGCATGCCACACAGCAGGTTCACTATGCGCCATCTGCATGAAGCCTTCCTGCCAGAAACTAGAGGGGAAGACGCTGCATGTGCTGGGAACGGTGGCGTACCGGAAGAGGTCAAAGTAGATGGTGTCGTTGGGGGACACGGGCCGAGAGGCTGGGTTGGAGGACGAGGGACTCTGGGTGAGGGCGCGAGAGACGGGGCCGACTACGGAGAGGTTTTTGACGGCCTCGGCGAGTCGGCGGCGCGGCATGGCGTTCTCGTCGGAGAGGTAGCCGTCGCAGATGCGCTTGGCGGATTGGCATCGCTTGCATTGGGGCTTTGTCTCGTCGCATTTGACGCGGCGGATTCTGGGGGGTGTTAGGATTGGTGTGAGGGGGGGATGTGGTGACCTACTTGCAGGTGATGCAACCGGTCTTTGATCGGGAGGCCATGAGGGCGGTGGTTTAGGTGCACGGATGAGGGAAATGATTCAGTGTTGCTTGGGATAGTGGAGTTGAGTTGGCTTGAAGACGTCTATTTAAAGAGGAGAAGAGGCCACTTGAGGACAAGGCAGACTGTCAAGCGCCGGCTCAGCCCTAGCGGCTTTGAGAACAAGGGTCGGGGCGTCAAGCAGGGGGTCCTTGTCAGACTGGGGTTGCATTGCTGGCCCCTGAGGATGGAACCCTGCATCCGGCACCGTTAATGGACGTAGAACGAGGGCTATACGGTTTCGTTCTGGGCCGTCGACGGTGGTTAGCCACGTCCGTGGCTGTGCAGCATGAGGTTGCCAATTGCCAGCCTGACTGTCCTGAGAAACAGTCTCTCATAGCAAGGTCAGCAACGAAAGGGGCTGCAAAGCAACTAAAGACAATAGTAAACCAAAACCAAGCTCTATGGCTGAGTGTGATGAACCTCTAAGACCCAGCAACTAGCCTCAATGGAGCAGAAGGACTTCAACAAGACAACACCTGCGCCTCAACCCAGACCAACATGGACGAGAGTCGGATGCAACAGTCATTAAATAAGGATGACTTCCCTCCTCCAAGAATCAAAATATCCCTCCAAGCTAGATTCCCCATCCCTGGCCAATTCCACGAGCCCCATCCGCTCGTAGGCGTCACCTGTGGGTTGAATCACGAGGCCTTCATATCCATCGGCATTTCTCGCCAAGATGAGGATGAGAACCCGCCCTAGGGGACTGGGCATCCGCTCGTCCTCATCAGACCAGACCACGATTCTGAATTCGTCTTGTCCAATCTCGAAAGTGAAGCCAATACGGTCTTCCTCCTGTCCAAAGTCGAACTCCTTCAGGGGAGCTTCTAGGCGGAGCATCCGCTCCTCAGCGCTGGCAAAATCCACCTCCCTCTCTCCCGGCTGCAAGGCACGCACGGGGCTCCCGCACCGGACGAAAGACGACGATATTTCTTCAGTAAAGAAAGTTTGAGAGGCCATGGATGCCCATGACCACGTGGGAAAAGATGCAGGGCCCCCAGGGCGTTTCCGGTTACGGAAACATCGCCACAGCAGTCCCTCGGCGAGGTGGGAGCTGAAGACGCCGGCAAAGTACTCCGTCTTGTGGATCGCGGCGAGGCGGCTTGCGACGCCGTGGATCCCGACGAGACGATCCGTCTCAAAGGTCAAGGCCATGCCCGTGTAAATGCTGACGACGACAGCCCACGATTTTGTCAACTGTTGCTCTGGCGGGCTATCGAAGATGCGGATGTTGGGGATGGGAATTTTCCGCCTGCTTTGTCCCTCGGGCCGGAACTCAGAGGCCGCTGTGATACTGGGGCATTCGAAAAACAAGCCGTGGGTGGACCAGTGGAGGGTCCGGGGTGACAGTATCGCTTCTTGGAGGCACCAGCCTCGATTCATAAGCGGCTCCCTGTGGATGAAGCTAGAGAGGTACGGCGCTGGAACCGCGACGCAGGCTATCGGCTTGTTCCCGTGATCGGTACTAACAATACACGCTTTATTTAGATACTTCTGGGCTGGTCGTTCGAAAAAGATTCCCTGGCTGCTGTCCGAAGCGACGAGAGCTGATACAAGGCAGAGGGCGTTGGAGTAGTAGGAGCCCATCTTGAGTGCCTCGGCGTTCCAGTCATCCAGGTTCTTGTCTCCGTCGTGGGGCTGAATGATGCACACGGCATCTACCCACAGGTAACGGACACCCATTAGCCGGCTCAACCTTATTGCGTCCTGGATTGTCTGTGGAAGTCGGGCGGTATCGATGGACTGCTTTCGGTCCTTCAGATTACCACGCGTTGTCTTGGCCGGGTCGTTCCCCTTGCCCCAGCAATAGCTGAGAGTAAGATATTGCGGTCTCTCAGCCGGGAACTCCTCCTTGGGAACGACCAGTCGGACCGTGTTGGATTCAGGGCCGCCAACGTCGATCAGCCGCGTTGGAAGAAGGAAGCCATCATCCTGCTCGATATCCAGGCGACCGCAATTTTCATGATGGCCAGATCCAGCGAGGCAGCCGTCGAGCCAGGGGCGGATGCGTTCTCTGAAAAGGTATTCCAGATCTTCGTCAAGTGTTTCGGGCGCGAGTCCTATATATGATCAGCTTCATTTCAAATGATCGACGGGGGGTTACGCTACGTTTGACAACGGGGTGAGGCTTGACACTGCCAAAGTTTACGGGTAGCCAGCCCCAGTGCTTGCCAACCCAAAAGTTGAGGTGTCCGAGACCAATGTTGACTTCTACAACACAGGGGCCATGTTCCAGCTCATCCGACGATACGTTGCCGTAGATGACTGCAGCGCGAAAGGAAGCGCAGAGGCAGCACCCTGCAGCTGCCGCCTCCTCGACTGCGGTGAATGAGTCGTGGTGCTCAAACCTAGCTATTTTCGACGCCCTCAGGCCACCCCAGTTGGCCGAGTCGATCCAGATGTGGCGACACTTGTCGCACCTCCACTCTACAGTGTGAACGGGCCCGTTGTTCTTCGTCATGCTTGTCGAGGGGCGTTGGCGAGCTTTGCGTGGGATTCTGGAGATAGAGAGGATGGAAGAAAGAAGAGCAGGCCAAGGCTTTTTCGGCCTGCAGGCTGCAGCTTGTGGCACAGCCTCGTTGCGACGAGGAGGGGGCAATTACTATTGGCCGGCTCTCTGGTAACCCGCCTGACCGACCAGGGGCTCATTTTGAATCAGGGAGCAGAGTATAGGGGATAAAACACCTAGGTTGAGCGGGATTGATACTAACTTAAGGAGGGAAGGGATTCCAGACTGCTCACCCGCGCTAGTTGCGGAGCGAGAGATCGGGATTCGGCTGCCACACATCCATGGAAGTAACGAGGCTGGTGACGAGAACATCGGAGCCGACTATTTGTAAAACGATACGGTCAAAGTTGGCTTATGCAATAACCATGGGAATACACGCAACTCGAGGCCTGCTTAAAATCGAGGCAGGTCAACGAGCACGATTGTGAGCACGGCCTGGACCGTACGTCCATACCTTGAGACTGATGACATTCAACCATACCCATCGGCCCCAAATAATGAGATGGAAGAAGCCTGCTGCCATGTAATCATGCTAAATTAAAAGACTAGACTGCCCTGCTGGCCGAGTCGACCAAACGAGTGGCTAACGCAATGCATGCCCATGCCACTATCGATACAAGGATGCCCTTGATCTATTTAGAAGAGCAAGACTATTGTCCGCCGTCCAGCCCACTGCATCGGTAGAATTGAGCAGCAGGCTACTCAAGAGCCAAGACCGGGTCGGACGATGTGCTCAACAATAATGGCCTCAGTGGAGGCCAGCACTGACCACACCAGCCGCAGCAATTGCCATCATCAGGGATGTCCCATACCGAGAGCCGGAGGAGTCATCGTCATCACCACCCTCATCTCCATCCTTGTCGTCGCTCTCCGACCCAGAATCCCCCGTGTTTTCTGCAGCAAAGCTGTCGCACTGATTAGGTCCGACCCCGACAACCGCCCTAACCACCGGGTCTTCGCTGCAGGCAGCCCAGAGCTCTCGCAGCTCTGTGACGTGCTCGCTCTTCCACTCCGTGTAGCTGGATGCCCAGTCCGAGAAGGCCTCGACCGACTTGTTGGTGACAACCGGGAGGTCGCAGGGATCATCCGAGTGGTAAAAGACGCCAATGGCGTAGGCGACCGCTATATCCGCGACGGAGCTCGATGGTTCGGGCGCATCGGTCACTTCGGAGCTGAAGGAGTAACTGATTTAATACTTTCCTAGGCTTTCTTATATATAATATTAAGCTAAGTAAAGCCTA